>OZ005652.1:211019796-211082296 GCA_963930645.1 Salticus scenicus | reverse complement strand
AACGTTCAAAAATTGTTCTGCAAACACGTTCTAAGAACGTTCCCTTTGAACGTGCCATAGACGTCTATTTGTCCATCTTGAAGACGTACAATAGTACGGTTCAGGGAACGTTCAATGAACGTGTAGCTATCACCATCGGTGTTATAGAAGCGTTCAGAGAACGTTCTATATATACGGTCTCAGAACGTTCTAAACGTTTTTAGAACGTTTTCAAAACGTTATAAACATTTTCAGAACGTTCTAGAAAACGTACTGTAAACGTTCTAAAATAGTGTAGAAACGTTCTGAAAACGTTCTATACACACGTTCTCACAACGTTATGTAAACAACTTTTGAACGTCCTTTGAACGTGCTAAAAATTTGTTTCATGTATAATAAAATAGAAGAACTCGCAACAGTTGTTCCGGGTCGAAAGAAGACACGACCCTTCGTCAGACGAAAATAATAGACTCGAGTGCTGCAAATACAAGAGCTACGTTGGAGATTTTTTGCAGTACTCGTGCCTACTTTGTTCGGTTGATGAAGGGTTGTGTCTTTTCTCGACCCGGAACAATTGCTTCGAGTTCTTGAATTTTATAGTGTGTGTTCAAAGTTTTGTATTTGTTATTTACTTCTTTTTTTTTTCTTTTCTTTTTCTTCATTTTCTTATTTATCTTTGCTTTTCTTTTTTCCTTTTTGTGTAGGCCATTATGAGATTTTTCATAAATAATTGTCTTAATATTCTAAAATTTTACATACATGCATTGAAATATGGTATAACAACAGATCAAGAATTTTGAATATTCTAGATAAATATTTGAATTAAAAAACAAATAAATAAATAAATTCAAGTTCTGGAATAATTTGAAAAATTTTAAGATAATATGCCCCCTGCTAACTAATTATTATTCCCTCCCCCTAGATTTTGCATCATTATAATTTAACAATAGAATATAACCATATTTGGATATTAATTTTAATAAGTTAACGGCCCTCTTCACTTACCGTCGCCGGTAGCCCGAGCTAATGTTATTCTATGGGGAAATTTTCTTTACAAATAACTTATTAACTAACACATATTTTTAAATTCTGTTTTCACATTCAGAAAATTCCCAACTGTTAAATTGAAAAAGTATTTTTCTGACTTTTTTGAAAAAGTATTTTTCTATTTTTTAACATTTTATTTTGAAATTGCAAAATGAAAAAAATTCACATATTGAAAATTCGTATTTTGCAGCTTCGAAGTAAAATATAAAAAATTAAAAAAATTATTTTTTAAAAAAGTTCCATCAATTTAACAGCTGGGAATTTTCATAATGTGAAAACAGAATTTTAAAATATGTATTACTTAATAAGTTATTTGAAAAGAAAAATTTCCCATTGAATAACATTAGGTTCGGCTTCCAGCGGCGGTGAGTGAAGAGGGCCCTTAAGCAAAAAAATTTAAAAATATTTATGTCTAAATTTTGAAATTTACTGCAAACTTTTAGCATTCAAACACAAAAGTATTTTATTAAATTTTAAATTATCAATGAAATCTCAAATTAATGCCCAGATATGTTACATATTCTATTTTTAAACTATAATAATGCACAATCAATGGAAAACAAAAAATAAAAATTAGTTAAAAGAAGTACACATGTGTACAAATTTAAACAATAAACTGTTTTATTGTTTTTTTTTTTTTTTCCACATAATTCAAACAAATAAACACAGAAGTATAAAATTTGGATAGTATGTTTTTTAAAATACCATAAATCGAATTTTATATAACTTTAGCATAAGTAATAATTTTTAAACTAAATATCAGTAAATTTTCTCAAAAGTAAACATTGAAAAAATGAAAAATTTCAGCAATTTTAGAAAAGAAAACTTAATGAAAAATGGTCATGAAGATGCATTACAGATAGGTTAAAGATGTACGCGCATGCATGCGTTAGATTAAAGCCGTATATTTCTTCATGTAGTCACTTTTTTTTTTCTTCTTTTTTTCTTCATTTTTTCGCGTGTGAATATTTTTTTTTTTTTAATTTTACATAGAAACATGAAAATCGGATAAGGCGTTCATTATTAAATTATTTATCGACGTTTTTATTATTCTGGTGATGATCACAGTTTATACAAATTAGTAATTATTATTATTATTTTTTTTTTTTCAAAAATTCCGTTATTAAAGTAAAAGAAAAGTGAACACAGAAAGTAAAACCTGGATTTTGTTTAACATTTGAGGGCTGTGCGTCTTCACTTGTTTATAATGCATCATTAACACAATTTTTTATTAAGTTTTCTTTGCTAAAATTGTTGACATTTTTCATTTTTTCCAAAGCTTACTTTTGAGAAAAATTAATAATTATTAGTTTAAAATTATTACTTATTCTAAAGTTATGTAAAATTCGATTAATGGTATGATAACGAACATGACATCCAAATTTTATGTCCATGTGTTTATTTGTTTAAAAGTTATGCATAAAAGAAGAAAATGGGAAAGCAGGTTTGTTCCTTTAATTTTGAACAGCGGTGTATTTTAAATACGTTTAAAAATATGAAAAATAAAAATTATTATTATTATTTTTTTTTTTTTTTATTTAAATAGATTACGTGAAATTTACTTAATATTTTCATATTTCAAATCATGCGTATGCGAAATTTATTTAAATTATTGATTTTGAGTTTATAAATTTTACATACACATGCAGTGAAATATAACAGTATAAAATGTGGTGAAACATTTTGGAAAATAAATAAAAAAATAATTAAAAGTATATTCTGTAAACAAATAAATAAATAAAAATAAAATAAATAAACTTCAAAATTTAAAACATTTAGCAATATTAAGATTCACCTTAGTAACTATTTCTTTTTTAACACTTCTCTCTGCTTTTACATTTCTACAGTGTATTGTAAAATATAAACATACATGATGAAATCTATCTATATATTTCTTTAACGTGGATCAGTTGCAATTAATTTTTGCCGAAACGATATAGTAGTGTAATTCTTGAAATACGCGAGGATAAAAAAAAAAAAAAAAAAAAAAAAAAAAAAAAATTAAAAATGAACAATATTTAAGCATGCGGACTCAACTCAATGAACTAATAAGAAAAAATTAAAACATTTGTCTGATTACATTATTTTATGGAAAACTATATTTTTAAAAATTGCTTATTCAATCTTTATAAGCGTCATTTTAAACATAGAAATACTTTAAAGATTATACAGAATATGAATAATTGTCATAAATTGACTAAAAATCATAAACATAAAAATATAATCAAAATAAGAATTATTATTATTATTTTTTTTTTTAACAAAATATACCAAAAAAAAATAAAAAGTCATCACCATCATCGCGACAAAAATTAAAAAGGCATCATGGAAATCCTATACTATAACTGTACTGCCTACAGCCTGCGAAAATATGAAACTGGGCCTTTAACCATGAATTTTATTTTGAAACCTTTCTTTGAATGATCTTGGTCTCACTATTGCACAATATTAATTTGGTACTAATAATAATTTGGCTTCTGGCGAATTAAAATTTTAATTAGATGGGGAATTCGGTATAATATTTATGAGTTTCAAATTTTAAAAGTAAATAAGAAAAGTGCGAAAAATTCGCATGGGTTTGCTAGCAACGTTGAACTGTAATATTAAAATATCGAACGAAATAAATTTAGGAGTTAGCGTGAAAGATGTAAAAAATTTAAAATTTTCAAATTTAATTTTAAAATATTATACGTTTTTTTTTTTTTTTTTTTTTTTTTTTGATAAATTTTAATAAATTTTGTAAGATTTCAATGCACATGTATGAAAATTTTATAAAAAGGAAAAGTAAGTAAGAAAACTTATCTGTCTGTATCTTGAAGCTGTTGTAGTGTATCCGAACGAAAGTTAAATTCAAATCTGAATGTAATTACAAAATATGATGAGTAAGCAAGCAGTAGGACTTTGGATCCAACAGGCCACGCCAAGAAATACAAACTTCCTGTGCAAAAACAGAGCAGATGGCATTTACGCCCGGCGAAAATTTCTGTCGATCAAGCAATTTATTCAATAACAATCATTTCTAATAAAGATTTTTCATACTGTTCAAAACTTAACCTTTTTAAAAATTATTATACTGAGGCCATTCTAAAACTTTCTTCTATATTTTCCTGCGCAGGTCGATCTCATAAATATTATTTGCTAAAATAATCTATCAAAATTATTTTCCATAGTAAATGTATACGATTTTCATCTCAAACAAATATAACACTAAATATAAAAAAAAAATCTAAGTATACAAAATATGTATCTTAAGAAATGTATTTTACATAATGAAAAATGTGAAAAGCCGATAACTTTGTTTTAAATTATCACAGATTTAGGGTTCATCCTTTCGCTTTAAAGGTAAAGACGACTTTTCTGGCAAGAATATTGAAAATTTTAATACAACAGCGAAAGCGATGAACTATACAAATTGCCCATACTTTTTTTTATTTATTAAATATTACTAATATATATATATATATATATATATATATATATACATATTTAATTTTCCAGGGAAAAGTTAAAAACAATGCTCACTCATGTACATTTATACGAAATTTTGACCTATTATGACATATTAAAAATAATGAAAATAATGGTATGATAGCGCCACCTATTGAACGATTTATTAACAAATATAATCGCCACCAGTTTAGGTCATAGTCCAAGTAAACCAAGTTTGAATAAATTACGTTCATTAGTTCGTGAGATACAGCCTCCATAAAATTTTAAAATTTATTAATTTAATCATAAAAATTTAATCAACACAGGTGTTTATAATTAACATTTTTATATATGAAATTTTGTACATTTTTCACCAAAAAATGCTGAAATACAGATATCTGAAAAATCGTAGAAAGCAATAGCAGCACCATCGTCGGTGGATATATACGGAAACTAAAGCAGCACATTTTGTCATTATATATATGTCTCACATACAAGGTTTGATAAGTATTCGTATTATAGAAGGTGAGGTACAGGCTTCCCGTAAGTTGAAACGTAACAGTGCCACCTGTCATTTGATATGTACCCGAAGTGAATCAGTAAAATTTACGTAATATCTATTTCACGTACCAAATTTAGATAAATCATAGAAAATGAGCTATTGCGTTCCGTTCCCTTGAATAAAATTAAATTGCAGCATACCAGTGCCTCCAGTTGTCCGATATGCACGCAAAATTATTCCGCAAAGTTTTATATGATATTAATTTTACATACCAAGTTCAGTGTATTTATAATTATTTATATCACAAAAACTGAATTATTGCCATTACGTTAACGGGATTAAATTGCAGGAGAGCAGCGCCACCAGTTGGTCAATATATGCACCCGAATTAAATCAGCGTAGTGTTACATAATATCTGTTTCACATATTAAGTTTGGAGCATTTGTGCACTGTAGAAGCTGAGATATAATCTCCCCATAAAAGGGAGAATTTACAGAATAGAAGCGAATATCTGGTGATACATTCCAGAGGCTAATGTGCACCAAAGCTGATATTTAGGTCAATATCTAATTAAATATTCCGGATATTTAGCAAATTAGTTTAAAGTCTAACTAAACATCAAGTTTGGTTAACTTCCGTCCATTGGTTTGTGAGATACAGAGTCCACAAAACTTTGATAACACGCACACAAACAAAAACAAAAACAAAAACAAAAAACAGACAGACTGGCATTTTGAAAGAATGATAGAATTGCGTTTTGGACATCTCAAGAGTGTATAAACCCATGGAAAACCGGAGATCAAAAATTCCCAATTATCCAACTCATTTTTCTTGGAAAATACAAAATAATAATAATAATAATAATAATAATAATAATAAATAAATAAATAAATAAATAAAATAAATTAATTTTTCGTAACTTAATTTATTAACAATTTAAGAAGCAAATAATAATGAATATCTGCAAAAGTAATCTGGAGTAATGTGTTTGACAGAATTCAACAACATAAAACTTAAATAAAATTATAAATAAGTATAATGATTATAATAACATATAATTAAAGTTTAAAATTTTGTAATTTTTTCTCACCGTATCTCTATTACATTTCAATGATTATTCTACATGTCAACAAAATTTGAAACTGAAAATAAGGAAAAAAAACTGAGAAAAAAAAAAAAAAAAAAAAAAAGGCATTATCTCATATTCGTTATAATCACACTGTGACAGAACGTGCTACGACGGTGATACACTTGAACGTTTTTCATAGAACTAGAGTTGTACGTTTTATAGATGGTACAAAGCAAACCTTTTCAGAACGTTCTAAGTAATACTATATTTAAACGTCTAATCGAACGTTCTCTTGACACGAAACACGGTGTTTGAACGACTGTAACCGTTATTAGACGTTCACAGAACGTTCCCGTGCTACTTGGGTGTTCTCTCTTTTTTTTTTTTTTTTTTTTTTTTTTTGTTCTGAGCATTTCATCCTGTTAAAAAAAAAAAAAAAAAAAAAAAAAAAAAAAACGAATGCGATAATAAATATCAAATGCAAGCTCAGTCCAGCGTTGCCAGTCTTCAATGCAAAATTGTGGCTTTTTGATCCTAAATTTATGGCATTAACGTAAAAAATATCGAGCATTTATTTTAATTATTATTATTGGAATATAAAAAATTATATATATATATATATATGCGGGCAAGTAAAAATCTCCGAGTATTGGTAAAAACTAAACCAATTAACCAATGCATGTCCCCCGTCCAAGTGGTTGAAAGTCGCCGCCCTAGAGTACAGCGATAACTTTGCCTACAGTGGTGGGGAGTAACTCAATATAGAGGAAATACTCAGCATGTTTGTTGATAAATTTTGCTAATTATCATACAACCAATTAATAATGCGTATATATATACATATATATAAGTATTATGTTTGTGAAAAAAAGCTCATGATTTTAACTGTAAAGATCACTGTTATAAATAAATTTTGGATGAAAGTTCGATCGGCAATGTTAGTATAACAGTTAATCATGAAGATTTGTTTGGACTTGCCATTGACTAGAATTTAGCTGCTGTGACTTCGTTCTATCAACAGTAGAAATTACCACCATTATTATTGTCAGGGACTGACCAATAGGAAATTTAGAAACTTTAGTTGTGAAAAATCTAGAAGAAATTAAGAAACTGTGGTGTGAATGTAAAATTCCCAACAATCAGACAAAGGGGTTACAGTGATATCACAATTAACAAGATTTTTATAGGTATAAATCTTCAAAGAAATCTAGTTTGTGAGTAGATTTGGGTCTACAAATTATTTTAGCTAAATCAAATTTAAAATTATTGTTTTTCTCCCATGAATGCTTAGAAATGGTCGACTTGTTGGTTTCTTTTGTTTACAGAGGTAAGTAATATATTCTTTCAGACGAAATTTAAGACTGAGTTTAGTATGACCAATGTATAATAAGCCACATTGGCAGGAAATACTATAAATGTCCCAAGAATTTTACATATGTATAGTATCTTTTAACTGAGAAAGAGTGAGTTTACTGAAAGACCAAAAAATTAATTTAAAAGCATACTGTTTTAGAATTTCAGCTATGGTATGACTTTGGATTGATCAAAGCCGTAGCTAAATTTCTCAAACAATATGGCATTAATTTTAATTCCTTTCAACGTTCAGTGTTATAATTTTATAAGATTAAAATCGTCTGCATTCACCATGGGAATTAATTTTGATGAATATTAATATTATTATTCGTGAAAATATATTAAAACTATATTTTAATAAATAGTTTGCACTGCTGGAATTTTTGTAGAAAAATATACAACAATATTTTGTGATGGCCAGAAAATATTAATTTAAATAGAAATGAAAAATTTTAGTTTGACTTGCAGTATATATTGATAGGTGCATAAAACTTCTGGTTATCCATTCAAAACAGTAAGCTAAGGGCATCATAATATTTTTAAATCATATCGTGTATATAATAAATTATATAAATAAATTTAATATAAAAAAGGATTAGCAGTTTTAGAAATACGATCTTATTTCTTATGAATATTATTTTTAAATTAAAATAATATATATATATTTAAAAAAACAAAATTTTTCTAAAAGCAAAGCATTATAGACATAGCAATTGATCCATGAAATATAATTTTTTTCTTCAAATAATTTTCATTTTTATTTAATCACAAGTAAAAAAGTTTTATAGCGTTATACACTGCACATTCATTGTTCAGTTTTTTAATTATTCTCTAGAGGTGAAAAATTAAAAGTATATTTGTGTAAACAATAAAATAAACTAAAATAATACTTTTTGTACAACATGTTAATGATTTAAAATAATGAACAGACTTTTTTCCTTTGTGGTAAGATAAAATAAATAAGTAAATAAATAAATAAAAATGAATAAATATTAGAGGGAAAAATTTCCGTGCATCTAAATTACTCCTCTGGTAATAGAAATCCTCAACAATACATTTTACCTAAAGGTAAGGGAAATCTTATTAAAATAAACGTTATCATAAAACAAAATAACGCTTAAATAAAAGAGTATAATAAAAGAGTACAGTAATATAGATAAAATTATTAAAATAAGCAAATCTTATAATGCAATAAATTTTAAACGGAAAATCTCCTGCTGTTATTAAAACTGATATTCCTAAATTACATTCTTTATTAGTCTTTATTTTTTTTTTTCTATATTAATTTCAAATATTTTTTAATTTATTGTGGTTTCTAATATTTTCCTTTGTATTAAATAAATATATTCTTAAAAATATGTGCATCATGTTTTAGAATTATATTTTTTGCATAACAAAAAGATAACAATTTTTATGGGATTTGCTTATTGTTTAAAACAAATTAGTTCTGATGTACAGAAGTTCAATTTTTAAGCTTATTGATTAAGTTAATGTATATTTAATGATTATTTAAATTTATGTATGTTTAATGTATTTTAAATTAATATGCAATTTAGTGTATATTTTATAATTAATTAATACATATTTTTACTTTATGTAATAATTCTAATGTAGAAATGATCAAAGGATTAAGTTAATTGATTGTGTTAAAGTATATATAATCATTATTTAACGTAATATATATATATCATGTATATGTAAGTTAGTATACATTTAATTATTAAGAAAATGTTTAATTTTTGCATTATATAAAATAAAAAAAATTGTGGGATTTGTTTATTGCTTGAAATAAAATTAATTTTAATGTACAAAAGTTCAAAGGATTAAGTTTGCAATCAATATTTCTAAAGTACTTCTAAATAATTTATTATTTTATCAGGAAGTACATTTTACATTAATCCATTTTGCAAAAAATACATTTAAACGTTTTCAACTGAGTTTAATTTTTCCAGCAAATACGGAAACCCTGTTAAATTTGGTTCCTTTGTGTGTGTGTTTAAGCTCTGATTTTGAAAAAGGAAATCTTAGAAAATCTCGAAAATAGTTTATTACCTATGACCTGCTTTAAACTGAAAAGTGTATAAATAGTAGTGCTTGTCTGCATACAGGAAATCACAAAGTAATTAATATACATTACCATCTAGGAGATGTATTTCTTTAAAGCATGTATCAGTATTGTCGTATTGCATGAGATATACAAAAAAATATTAATATACGCTATTCGAATAAATAAAACCCTCTTTGCAGAATTTGGTATAATTAGAATTTAGGATTTGTTTACGGGGCAATGCAAAAATATTCGAAAAATTCATGGGATTTAAATGCAAAATGCTACAAGTAAAATCTTGCTTATGTTGTATATTTTTAACACTTTTTACAAAATGTTGTTTCATTCCGGGTGCGCCAAAAGTTCGTTAAAACTTAAAAAATTCATTAAAAAGTAACAAATGATGATAAAAAGGTGTGGTTTGAATGAATATCATAAAAAAAGGGCGGATTTTTTTTTTTTTTTTTTTTTTTTTTTTTTTTTTTTTTTAAGAAAATAAAAGTTCAAAAAATAACCTATAGGGGGCGCTGTGGTGCATATATGAAGCTGATTTATGCATATCATGTTGTCAGTAAAACATCTGAATACACATGGACTCTTCATTCGATGCCGGCGTTGTGCTATTGTTGCAGGATCAAGCGTTGATTATCAAGCTCTTTTATAAGAGTGACGAGTCAACTCTGCAGGAAGGTCTACCGCTTCGTGGACAATCTTGCAAACGACCCGTTCGAAGCGCTTGACAAGTTTCAGTATCCCTGATAGTGAAATGAGTCCTTTTTTCTTCTTCAGTCCTTTTGCAGTGCGAAATTTCCTCAGTGCGTCTGTTACTGATTTGTCATTCTTATAAAAGAGCTTGATAATCAACGCTTGATCCTGCAACGATAGAATAACGCCGGCATCGAATGAAGAGTCCATGTACATTCAAGTGTTTTATTGACAACCTGATATGCGTAAATCAGCTTCGTGTATGCACCACAGCTACATCTATCTGCCATTTTTTGAACTATTTTTTCCCCTTAAAAAAAAAAAAAAAAAAAAAAAAAAAAAATCCGCCTTCTTTCTGATGCCATTCGTGCAAACCGCACTTTTTTATCATCATTTGTTCTTCTTTTATGATTTTTTTTAATTTTAACGAACTTTTGGCGCACCCGGTATATGCGAATCGAACTTTCTTCCCTTGTTATTTACTGCTTTTTTTTTTTCTTTTTTTTTTTTTTACTTTGTTTTGCTTTGCTTTCCAACCATTTTCTAGCATTGACACTTTTTTCTGCAAAAAAGACATATAATTTAGTATTATACACTCCTTCTCATAATTATAAGGACACCCGTTTTTCTATATTAACTAAACACTGAACACTTTTATTTAAACAAATATACTTTTTATTAAATTGAATTTCATTAATAGACTATATTTAAAAAGTTTTAGCGTTTTTCTATCTTAAAAACCTTTAAATACGATCAAAAAAAGGATTTTTCAGGTGTTCACAATTATAAGGACAGCTCGAATCTTAGAATTTTTTTTTCAATTATTCTTTAAATTAATATTTTTGGGGGTCTCTTTTTAGGGTGAAACAGTCAGACATTCTCTCTGGTATATACATATATACTTTTCTTTAATATTCAGTTTCAATACCATTTCATACAGCATAGATGATATTCTGAATACATTTAAACTATTTAAAATTGCTTTCCACTTGCATGCACTTTTCTAATATGATAAGTTAAGGTTTTTTCAACTTTTAGGTCACGGGAAAGGCAACAATAAAGAAGTTTCTTTCTTCAAACTATTTCCTATTGCTCTAGAAGTAGAGCAAAAATGTAAGTCTTGATGAAAAAAATATTATTACCCCCAAAAATCTAACAAAAATATGAGAATTCAAAGTTTAAAATTTGCGGATATTCTTCTTGATGTTCATAATAATAGAAAAAATTACTAAATTCATTCTGCCTTCAGTAGAAACAGCTCCCCAGAACACCATAGATCTACCTTTAAAATGCCCGATTCATATCTGCCTTTAAAAAATCTGCTCTGTCTTTCGCTATCTTCAGATCGTGCCAGTAACTGTAAAAACCATTTGCTTAATCAAAAACAAAATGTTTTTCATCCGAAAATGCAACATTTTACCATTTAATATTGTCTTTATTCAACTTTAACACAGATGTTCTTTCCCCCATTAAATGCTTATTGATTATTACAGGATTTTTATTCATTTTAACACATTATTAATTATTTTAAACATGCATAAATGTGGACCCCAACCTTTCGTTAAAAATTAGGAGCAAATTCAGCAGCAGTCATTATGAGTAGAACAGTAAGAACAATTATGAGTCTTCGATGTCTGTAAAACAACTCTGATTTTGCATCAGATCTCTCTCCTATCGAACCAGCAGTTCAACGTTTGATCACATTTCCTTCAGCAATTTTAGATCTTCGAATTTCATTAGAAATTCGGCGGATTGAAATTATCCTTCCACTTAAAAAACACATTTATCATACTTCACCACATGAACGTTTTTTTTTTTCGAGGAATTATCAGTAATGTCTGTCCAATAAAAATTGAAGGCTTCTATATGAATTAATCTAGCCCAGTAGTTAACAAATTCGCATGTCAACTGTAATTTATCCGCTTGTAAGTTAAATAAAACGAAAAAATCTTGATTGTCCCTATAATTATGAACATCTAAAAACGTGGAGAAAAAATATTTTGCATAAATTTTTATTAATTTTGTTTCATATTGAAAAAAAATATATAGCAGTTTTGGTTTTTAGAATACTAGATATATAAAGTGCACTTAGTATAATCTTGTTCACAATTATTTTTACGTTAGTTATTTCAAAATATAAAGTGTCCTTACAAAAATGAGAAGGAGTGTACTATACATATGATTTAGTATTTTCCTTATTTCTTGTTCTTGCTGTAGGAATTTTGATGCATAGGTTTAAATACTACTGTGTAGTATTTTAGCATAAGAACTTTTATATTTAAATACAAAATGGCAAGATTTTGATTTTACTGTATATATTACTCATTCAGTAAAATTCCATAAAAAATGTTCCTAAAATATTTCGTCGCTTATTTGTAACCACAGAAAAGTTTTGCAGATACAATCCGTTTCATATGGCAGCATTCTCTTTAAACATATAAAAATGTGTTTGGAGTTAAGGGAATGGGGCCATTAGACATGATATGAATGGAAAAATATTGAACACATATATCTTGATTTGAAAAAGTAAAAACGATGAAATATTTTTGTATTATTTAAAAGTATTCTTTATACAACGTGTTTTTCACAATGCATTTATATTCAGATTTGAATTTAAGTAATTAAATGTAGTTTACCATTAAAATTTCACCATGTCTAAAGTATTTTTTTCTAAACTGAAATCATACATTCCACAAAACATTCGTATTTTTTGTTAAAAGATACGGTTGTCTCCTGAAATAAATAATAATAATAATCTATACAAATATTATAAATGCGAAAGTTTGGATGGATGGATGGATGTTTGTTACTCAATCCCGCCACAATGGCTAATCGGATCTGGATGAAATTTGGCACAGAGATAGATAAGTGTCTGGAATAGGACATAGGCTACTATTTATACCAAAAATTTGATTAGATTTTTTAAAATTAATTAAAATATGAAAATAATAGACTGGTAATTGCCTTAATATAAGCCATTTAAATTTTTAAATGTTGCCAAAAATGTTTACGAGGTATTTTTATTTATTTATTCATTTATTTTATTTATTTATTTTTTCAACATAAAATGAAATATGCTTTCACGCGAAAAAAAAAAAAAAAAATACTAAATGTTAAATTGGTGAATGAAAAAATGACAAATCTAGCATGTTGCATCTGAATTTTTTTTCATAGCATTTTCTTATATACCTCAACTTTAGAATTTTTTTTTTTTTTTTTTTAGGGCGGATGAATTACGCTTGGCATAAAAGCTAATTCAGCATTATATTAAAGGTATTTACTTATTCATAATTTTGTACGAATTTTTACATTTTGATGCTGAAGTAGATCGGACATTTTTCGCCAAGGACAGCCACTTAAAGCCAAGTAACGCATCAATAATATAACTAAATTATAAAATATTGAAAAAAAAAAGAAAGAGATAGAAAGAAATAGGAAAAATAATCGTATAAATTATATTTTGCTCTTAAACGGCGACAAAAATTCAAAAGTCGCCTAGAGGAGCTATATTAAGGTTGTATCACGATCAGGTTTACATATTAATTACTTTAATTAATACTTTATTTAATATTAATATTTATTTTTCTATATACCAACAACTATTAACTAAGCATGAAGTATATATAACCACAAATAATAATAATAATAATAATAATAATAATAATAATTTTCTCATGCGATAGAAGTAGCCGATCATAGCATATTATAATATTATATTTGGCGTGAAATTGCTGTCATTTTATGGTTGATCGATTAAATCAAATAAATATAGGAAATAACTTGAAAGTAAATATTATGTACATCACGCATAATGTTGTTCATATGTAACTGGGATTTAAATATAAACGGGCTACTTCAAAGTTTTCGATATTGTCCGTATCGAAGCTGTCATATATGAAAAGCACCCAAATGGAAGCCTACGGGTGAGCCATTGTCGCAGGAAATAGGGACAGGTACCAGAGACTGCGAGGACGAACAAGTCACTGCCGAAGGCAGCGGGAACCCAAAGCTAACTTCTGAGCAATTTTAGTATATATATATTTTTTCCTTTTTTTCATAAAGCTATATAGAAAAGAGTTTCCTTTAAATATAGTGACCAGCGAAGCGGGTAATGAAGATAATGAATATATTTCATCTAAATTTCAAATACATGTAAATCGTAGATATTATATTAAACTGCGCAAACGTAAAATTGCTATAAAAAACTAAATGATTTAAAACATTTAATTCATTCATAAGAAAATATGAAGTAAAATTTATTTATGACGATAAATGTATAAGTATTTAAGTATTTTTAAGGAAATAAAGCATGAATTACAAATAATTGACTATTTATATGTATTTAGTAGAAAAAGGGCATAAAATAATGTGAGGTGGAGCTCTATTGCTGTTAGTGTAATGGGCCATTATCTTATAAACTTACACGTATAGCAGGGAGTATGGGTTTCAATCGGTATGTAGGTTTCAATTTCGGGAAAACAAAACAGTACCAAATGTTGCCAATAAAGTAATCTTCGTCGCTTAAAGCTTAATTTAAGGACCAAATGAATACATAACTTTCAATTAATGTAGTAAAAAAAAATAATTTATTTATAATAACAACGTTAATTGTTTTTTACAAATTTAGCTCAGTTCAACAACCATTTTGATGCTTTAATAATTGCACTAGCAGGCTTTGCCCACTTCGCTGGTCATTATATTGAAACGAATCTCCAAAACAGCATATCATTAATCATAATAAAATACCTTAAAAAAAAAAATCATTGAAATCCGTCAAAATCTAAGTTTAAGTTCCTGCTACTTTCTGTAGCGGTATTCCCGCTCGTCACAGTCGAGTCTGGAGCCCCAATGCCTTCGGCAGTCCCTTACCTGCTTTTTACTCCCCCTCCTTCGCGGTTAAAGTTGAAAGTTTTACAAAATCTCATCAATGTGCATATTTCGCACACCACCATATTTCGCATAACACCCACACACCAAAATTCGTCATTCTTAGGTAATTTGGACGAATTTAAGCTTCAAAATGTGGTTTTTGCCCTGACCTCCCCAAGGGGAAGGGGGGGGGTTAATTTCCAAAATTACTTTATATTGCATGTTGCATACACATACCTAACCGACACATCAAAAAATTGAGATCCTGAAATTATTTAAAAAGGAGCTATGCTTTAAAATTTTTTTTTTTTTTAATCTCTCCCCCCGCTCTTAAAGGAGGGAAGGAGGAGGGAATTTCGTAAAATCTCTTCATACTATGAGTTAGATACATATAATCGTCCCTTACATAAAAATTTTCCAACCTAAGATAATGTAGTGCAGCATTATGCATGAATGCAGGTTTTTGCCCCCCATTCTCCAAAGAGTGGTAGGGTGGAATTTCACAAAATCCCTTTGTAGTGTGTGTTCAGTTCGATTTCCTCGTGTATTGAGTACCATTTTTCGAAAACATTTTCCCTTTCCTCTCCCCCTCCCCCCTTAAAAATCTAAAATTCCAAATTCGCAGAAAATAATTTTTTTGTACTCAAGTCTGGTCTTTCCATCTGCAATTTCTTCACTGTTAAGTAATTTGGAGCCGAGTTATGCCTTCTGCCCCCCAAGGGGGACAAGGTAGTATTTTACAAAATTCCTTCTTAGTGGGGGGTCAGGCTTCGAAAACCAACCTGGTCACTAAAAATTGTGACCCTCTTTCCCACATAATCGTCATGGCAGTGTTGAGTCAGTGAATCAGTGAGTTTACACTTTTAAATGTACAGATTTGTATATATATTTTATGGACTACTTGGCTTAAGGTTGCTGTCACAAAAATAGAGTCCTTGGCGAAAAATGACTGGAGATATTTAGTTATGATAACTATAACACATATCTATACCCAAATATGGGGATTAAAATCGGAAATAATTTTCCTCAATTTTTAATAATATTTTACAAAAATCCAATATGCGTTTAACATAGGAAATACTTTCCTTGACAGTTACGTCATCATTTCGCTTGCGTATTTCTTTCTATCTTTTCCTTGGCGAAAAATGTCCGATCTACTTCAGCATCAAAATTTTAAAAAAATGTCCAGAATTACCAATAAGAAAATACCTTGAATATATTGCTGAACTAGCTTTTATGCCAATCGTGTTCCATCCGCCGTACCAAAAAAAAAAAAAAAAAAAAAAAAAAATTCTGAAGTTGTGGTATATAAAAAATGCTGTGAAATAAAATTCAGAAAAAATATGTTCGATTTGTAATATTACTATTTTATTTTAAAATTATAAAGCGTCATTTTCTCATCGACCAATTTAACATTTAGTATTTTTTTATTTTTCGCGTGAAACCATATTTCATTTTATGTTGAAAAAAAGAATATATAAATAAAAAATAAAAAATACCACGTAAAAATTTTTGGCAACAATTAAAAATTTAAATGGCTTATATTAAGTCAATTACCAGCTTATTATTTTCATATTTGAATTAATTTTAAAAAATCTAATAAAATTTCCCGTATAAATAGTGGCTTATGTTCTATTCCAGACTATTCTCTAGCTCTGTACCAAATTTCATCAAGATCCGTTTAGCCTTTGTGGCGTGATTGAGTAACAAACATCCATCTATCCAAACTTTCGCATTTATAATATTAGTATAGAGAGATAAAAGAAGTGAATGCAATCCGCGTTTGTAATGATTGATAGATGGCACTTTTTCAGCTTTTTTTGTTAGTAAATATAACAGCCACGTGTATTTATTATTGTTCTATTTGTGTTACTACTTAATGTTCGTGCTATAATTTCTCCGCCATTACATCATGGAAAATTGATTGTTTTTGGAAAAAATATTTCAGTTTATTCAAAGTTCGATCGGAAGTTGATTTTTAACTAAATCTGAACAAATATTAGTTTCAAATCATCTGATTAATTCTTTACTTCCATTAGCCGAAGCAACTGAAATTTTAAATTTGTCATTTGGAAATAAATGGAAGCTTAATTCTGGATTTCATGATCCTTTGGAGTCACACTTTGGCACACAACAGTATGTGTTATCTTTTTTACCTGATTTATTCATTTTTATTCAAAAAATGTATGTGAAACTAAACATCGGCAAGCAATGGCGTCCCGATGAAAGCCGAAAGCTATTCATGTTAATTGTAATTTCACCTTAGCCTACCAGAGGGCGAGCATTTCATTACCGTCGCGGATAGGTCGATTTCTAAAGAAATCAACCTAAAATTCACCCAGGAGGATCTATAAATAAAACTGATTTTAGTACAACATATATTAGCATCGTAAACTATATTAGCACTTTATCAATGTGTAAAAGAAATTTTAAATTAAAAATGACGTCAATTTTTGTGAGATGCATAATTTATTTATTTATTTACTTTATTTTTTTATTGTTCATGTTTAGATAAATGTATTTATTTTCCTGTTGAAATTAATGAATAAATGAATAAACTCTTTTTTTTTTTGGCAACAATTAAATTGTGGATAAAATTTAAATGACTAATTTTTTGCTATTATTAGCCATAGAATAATAATTAGGAAGAAGGAGCATGCCAATACTCTTAATGCTTACAAACCCCTTCTAGTGAAATGCCAGCGAAAGCTACTTTTGCTACTCAAAACCTTAAAGAAGGGCCATAGAATAATAATAATATCGCTGTTTGTTGTGGCAACACAACAGCTTATTAGAAACACTTATGCTCCTTCTTCCTTTATAATTATTCTATGTTATTAGCTTATTATTTTCATATTTTTATTAATTAAAAGAAAACTAAACAGAAATTCGAAATTCTGACTTCGATGTGCACAATGATCCTACTGGGGGACCTTTGTGTTAAATCTCGTGACTGTCCGAGCTACCGTTTTCGAGAACAGTGAAATATACATATACAAATGTTGCTCACTTAATAGTATAAGTTTTTTTTTTTTTTTTTTTTTTTTTTTTTTTTTGCAGCAATTAAATTATGGATAAAATTTAAATGACTAATTTTTTGCTATTATTAGCTTTTTATTTTCATATTTTTATTAATTAAAAAAAAAACTAAACAAAAATTCGAAATTCCGACTTCGGTGTGCACAATGATCCTTCGGGGGGCACCTTTGTGTTAAATCTCGTGACTGTCCGAACTACCGTTTTCGAGAACAGTGAAATATACATACAAATATTGCTCACTTAATAGTATAAGATAATATACACATCGTTTTCAGCAGAAGCTCGAAGCATATAGGCTTGTGAGAATGTCAGAAAATGTTTGTGATACACAACGCTTTTCAGATACCTCCATAATATAAAATCACAATTATTAAGTCTTAGCCCTGCTATAATGAGGGTTCCCTGTTGAAATCGTTCCGATGTTCGGAGAAATATTGTCGCATTCTTCATCCGACATCTGATGTTCGGTGACGTCTCATTTAACACAAACACGATAGAACTGAGACAATGAGTTTTGCTGTAATTGTTGTAACACAAAATTTTCAAGCTCTGGCATTTTCGCCTCGCCGATAAAACAGTATGACTAAAGCAGCATTCCATTGAAAGACTATTCGTCTATAAATGATGAGAATTCTCCAACTATTTTCTTTGATTATCGGGATATTTCTACACAATACGCATTTATGAAAATTTCCTATGTTTTTCTTGACCATAGTACAAAATATACCCCTATTCTTGCCTTTTGGAACTTCTTTTCTTCCCTTTAGAAATTGAAATAGTGTACTCTGTTATGCAATAATGGAAATTTTTATTACAATTGGCCCATTACACTAACAGCTATATTGATCTGAACACCTTATGTTATTTTATGCTCACCTTGTGTATTAAAGAACTTAGAATCCCCAATTTTATTATATATATATATATATATATATTTGTTTTATTTTTTCCCTTCTGACAGGATATTTCAATTTATTCTATTTACATTTTTAAAAATATTTTTATTGTACTATATTACGGTTTTAAACTAAATTTTTACTTTAAAATATAAATATTATTAGGAGAATATTTATATTCTGTCATCTGGAAATATATCGTAAATAAATAGGAATATTTTAGCCTATGAACGCACCTTATTCGAAAAGCATTCTAGAAACAATTAATATGGTATTCATGAAACAAAAATTACACAAACAGCATTAAATACACTACACAACACTATTATTATTTGTTTAGAAACGATAATTAACATTTAGTCTCTCAGTGACATGTGCACAGCTCATCGATCTCAAAAGAAATGATTTAATCGAGCATGAATGACTTTTTTATATAGTCGTTGGCTATTGTCTACACGACAAATCAGTAGCTTGTTTCAGAAATATCTAGATGAATTATGTTTTCTTAATGTTACATATTTTAATAACCCTATTACTTTTTAACGGTTCTACTCTACAATATTGTCTATCAAGCCAATAAATAGGTGCTATTCACTTTCTAGTTCTACATGCATTTTCATTGCAGTCACAATTAAAATAATGGAAAAACGTTTTAATTTTTGTAACAATATAGTATACATATTACATTATGCACTGTAAAAAATATGTTCTATTTAGGACATATTTTTTACAGTGTATGCTATAAAACAAATGATTTCTTTTTCAAAAAATTCATAGCGTATTGGCAAAGCTGTACTCTTTCAATAGTTTTTTTTATATGGATTTTTAACAACTGAGTGTCCTGGCAATTAAAATCTCGCCGTCGAAAATGGAACATTTTCATTCTTCGCAGCATCCTCTGCTTTAAGAAGAAACTATATTACTCTATTTTTTTATGAAATAAATTAAGGAATTTTCATTTATTTTAAATAAAACTGAAATTTTTGAAAAAGACGAAATGTAAAAGATAAAAATAATTGTCTAAATGTGAAGAGTTCCTGTAATTTTTAAACGAGAAATAGAGAAATACTCTACCATTTCTAAATTCTCGAAATATTTTTGAAATCTGGAAGTAATCTCATTGATTATAGAACAATTAAAAAGAGCGAGTTGAAAAGAAAATATTAGGGTAATCTTTTTCGATCGGTATCATTCGCAATAATTGATGGAACCTGGTGTTTGTTTATAATTAGCTGTACGATGAATGTGTTTATAGTGATTTTTTTATTTATATATAAAACGACGAACTTAAATGCAAAAACATTACATAATATGAATTAAATATAAATTTAAGAAACTCCGTCAGAGTTTTATGTATTGAAATTCGATGTACAGCATACGAAGCGATGTAGAAGCATGCGATTTGTGACGATCGATTAGTTATAAAACCTAGTTTATGATGTTATAGTTAGATTTTGCTTAAAAGTTCATTCACATATTAAAACTAACATCAACTTCATATATATATTTTTAATAGCAATCCCCATTTATGGGGGGTTATTTGGAACAATATAGTCCGAAAAATGGTATAGTTTACATATTTTTCTCAAATTTTCATAGAGTTGTAATTTTTTAAAATATAGAAATATTAAAGTTAAGTGAATGTGACAAAGAGTAATTCATATCTTCCTGAAAATTTATTATATTCAAATTTCATTTTTTATGCACTAGAATGAAGCAACCTAAACATATTCCATGCATACTTTTGATTAAAAAACATTTTTTGAAAAAATATGGCGTATGATTTATATATATATATATATATATATATATATATTCAGGAATAGAATAATCATCATCAAAAATATAGGTTTAGAAATTTACAGCTCATTCGAATAATTATTTTTCGTGTTAAAGAGATATTTCAATTTTTAATGTTCTTAGGGGACTGTCACTTGTTATCATTTGTGTTACCTATAATTTTGCATACACATGATATAAATAGTTATTCCAGTAAGTTTAGATGAACATATCATTTCTTAATTAGCATTGCTTTAATTTATTTAATATTTTAAATTGACATACTTCTTTTCCGATTATTATCTGAATGGACATAATACTTTTCTGAGTGAGATTTTTTTTTTTTTTTTTTTTTTTTTTTTTTTTTTTGTAAGTTTGAATGAACCCATAAAACTTTTTTGTTTAAAACTCTACCAAGAATTAATTCAAAGTACATAAACTATAGCTTTTTCCGAAACGGCGTGATATCAGAAATATAAATAGAAGTGTCTGAAATTCAGACACGAATGTGTCTAAAGTAGGGTGTTCAATTTTAAGATGCTAAAAAGTGTCTTATTTATTTCAGACACTTGAAGTATCTTAAAAGGAACACCGTTTTCCATATTTGAAGTGTCTGAAATTCCGCCATCTTTGATCCTGTCTACAGCGAATATTTTTCATAAATAAATAAATAAAAAGTTGCGTGTTATACTGTTTATCTGTGAAAAACAGATTTTAGAATCTCCTAGAGCATAAAAAATAATAGTTTTTACAAGAAAATTTTCCATTGCCCGTGCCTAGAATTGAACCGATAACCAACTGACTCAAAGACGAACGTCTTCCCCATAGATTATCATACAGATAGGACAGTGAAGCTAAAACGCGAACCGGAAATATAGTAGCACCACTAGTGTCGACAGAGAGGAACTACACGTGTGAAGTCTACATTAATAGCATCTTTGATCGAAAATTGTTTTTCTATTTCCCGAGTAGTTAGTAGCAGGTTAGTATGGGAAGTTTTCTTTTTCTTCACTTTCTATTGTTTTTGAATTCACAAAATTATCCTCAAAACATTCACAGCTATTCTTCTAAGAAATAAAAATTAATTTTTATAATGTTTAAAAATGCTTTGTCAAACATATTCATATTCAAGTACAAATTAAAATTACAAACTGTAATTCTGAAATAGCAGTATGGAATCCTTAAAAGTTTAACGTTGCTTGGTTTAAATAATACAAAATGCTTTAAAATGAAAAAATGTTTTTATTTTATGTATATTTTCAAAGTTTATTTTTTTAATATTTAGCACTTGCTTCTTAAAATAAAATGCTTTTGACAATCAAGTTTGTAGACAATAATAAAGTTGTCAAACGAAAACGTATGTGCAGTTTACTTTCCTTCACTTTTTCTACCACTTTTAAATTCACAAAATCATAACATTCACAGCTATTTTCTAAGTTATAAAACTAATTTTCATTATGTTTGAAAATAAATTTTGCCAAACACATTCGTGTTCAAGTGTACAAATTAATATAACAAACTGTAATACTGAAATAGCAGTATATGGTATGAAATCTTAAATATTTAACATTGCTTGGTTTAAATAATACAAAATGCTTTATAATGAAAAAAATATTTCTGGTTTATGTATATTTTCGAAATTTATTTGCTTAATATTTAGTACTTACTTCTTAAAATAAATTGCTTTCGGCAATCAAGTTCCTAAACAATAACAAAGTTGCCAAACATAAACATCAATAAAATGGTTAGTTGGTTGCATGTTGGGTTTAACGTTGCACTAATATTACGATATGAACATAGATACAATAAAAATAAGACGAGCGATTGCGTAAGCTGGGGAGCTCGAGAAACTTACAGCCAATGACAATAGGGTCGTTGCAGTCAAATTTTGGTTATCGAAGAATATACGGGAGTGTCCTATCTGTATAATAATCTGTGCGTCTTCCCAAACATGCCACTGGAGAACACGGTGCATGTTGCTTGTATAAAAAAAATATATTCTAGTACCCGTAAAATAAATCGCAGTTGTATATCTTTGCAATAAAAATATTAATAAAAACTAAAGCGCGTAATAAATATGAGAAAATAGTAAACTATAGATTTTAAACGACTTTTTTTTTTTTTAAATTGGTATTTAATTAAAAAAAAAAAAAAAAAAAAAAAAAAATGAAGTGTAGGAAAACATTGCCGGAAGAAAAGAATTTTTGAAACGGAAAAAAAAAAAAAAAAAATCAATTATTTACAAATTGTTCAGAATTTTTCATTACAAATTTGCTTTCTTAGCTACATGTTACATGCTTCGTTTATCTTTTCGTTTTATTACATGTGAGAACTTTATATAAAATTAACTTTTTTTTTTAATTTTTAACCGAGTAGGTTTCGCGTCTAAATATTTTAAATAATTTAACTATTTATTATATAAAATAATATTAAATTTATTTACCGTTAAAAAAATGTTAAAACAGTATATGTATGCTACTTAAAGTAGATTCCATATGGAAAATTTGTTAAGTATTACAAATGCCTGAATTTGTAAGTGTCTGAACATTGAAATGTCTGAATTTCTAGGTGCCTAAATTGTAAAATGTCTGAATTTTTATGTGTCTAAACTGTAATATGTTTTAATTTCAGACATATCAGCCTCATTCAGATACTCATCGCAGCTCATTTATAAATAAACACTTATGTGTCTTAATTTCAGACAGCACATGCATCTGAAATTTAGCTTGCTTAAGTGTTTCAGACATTTATGTGTCTCAATTGGTTTTTCAGACACATTTCTGTCTGAATTTAAGACGCTTCTATTTACAGTGTGGTATCAAAAATGGATGTTGCCATTGGTAAATTAATTTAATTTAAATTTTTATTATGTAGACGACCCCATAAGTAAAATTTAACTATTGCTTTAAAAGCCTTAATAATTAACCGTCATTACCAATCGATCGGCACCAAACGCATGTTTCTACGGTAATTCATGGAGAAATTAGTCTGGGAGTGACGTTTATTTTTTTTATGACAGTACATTATAAGTTATATGAATTTAATGACATCTAGATGAGCGAGTAAGCTGATGGACTGATATACATATATAAATTGATTAATTAATGCTGCCATAAAAGGTTGGATTAGTTATCGTATTAGTAGTTTCATATACTACGATAAGATAGAGCGACGATGCTTCGATCAAATTAATCCATTATTATTTTTTTTTTTCTACAAATTTATTTTATTTTATTTATTATGATTAAGTATTTTAAATCACTGTGGCATATATCTTTTAAAGAAATTGCTATTTTGTTTCAGAATGTAGTTGTCAATTTTTTTCCCTGATACTACATAAAATATCTACAAATTGTATATATATATATATATTTAAAACATTTATAAAACCACTTTTAAACAAGTTATATATATATATTAAAAATATACACGAAGCTTTTCGCTACTATTACGTAGCATTATCAGGTGATGTTTTTTAACATAAGAAAAGAGAGTAGGCAGCATTATATACATACCAAAGTAGTTTTACACAATTAAAGTCGAAAAATTAAGTCTTGTACACAAGGTGATGAGTCACTGATGATGCTACGTAATAGTAGCGAAAAGCTTCGTGTACATTTTTAATACATATATTTTTCTTTTTTATGCGTGTTTAAAAGTGGTTTTATATATGTTTTAACTATGTTAACACGTGAAATTATTGCACATTTTAAACTTTTAGAAGTTTTTAATTTTAATTATATATATATATATATATATATATATAACAGAGTTATAATAAAAATGTATACATGTTTTAATAAAAAGAAATATAAATAAAAAAATAAACGTATAATAATTTCGAAGTGAATTCGTATGAATTTCTAATAGGTTTTTGCATTTAAAAAGTACTCTAATTATAAATATAATAATCATTATGTGTTAGTAAACAAATGCAAAAGATAACGATGGAAAGTATTTTTAACGCCAGGCAATGTTACCCTTGTTAAAAATATTCATTTCAAAAGTCTCATTATCTCACAAAAGGAATTTAACAAAAGTATTTTTTAAAAGCACATCTATAGCATTACATTAGATCTTTGCGTGTACAGTAATGAACTGCTTCTTTGCTTTTTAAATTATAATACATAACAAGCTGTTTTTTAGTGTTATTTTTAAAAATATTCTGAGAAGTAATTTCTGAATTCATCTCTTAAGTAGGTTATATCTGTGTATAAAGAGCATAAATATGATTTTATTTCAGTTTCAAAAAGTTTTGTGTGGTAGTTTATGCTGAAAAAAAAAATGATTAGGAAGAATTATACATGTTTTGAAAGTGAAAGTTAACAGAAATTATGAAAATGCAAAATTCTTTTAGTTTGAATAACATTTTAATCCGCCAAAACAGTAATATTCTTCGTGGTACAAAAATATTTGATTGTTAAGAATTTTAACCTTTTGAAAAATATTTAATTTCTACATATAATACGGCTTGATAATTATAAACCTCAATTAATTAATGTAGTGTAATTAATGTATTAATTAATGCAAAAATTCTTATAATAAATAACTAAGATGAAAGAAAGTGCAGATAACATTTCTGGTAGAATAGCATGATGTTATGTCATATTGTATAGGTAAAATGCTAATATATAAATTGGCAATTTCCCAATAAGTGAGTAATTTTAATCTGTAATTTAGAAAAAAATAAAATTTCAAAAAAGTCCTTTTTTTTTTTTTTACATAAATTGGCAAAGAAAAGTAGATAGAATAATATGTAATGTTTCGGCATGAATTTCAAATAATATTTTATAACAATATTTTATAAATTTATTTGGTAATCATCACATTACTATCTCGAAGTCAGCTATGTAATAAACCAAAATCTTACGAGGGAATTTTAAAAATTTGTTTTAGTAATTGCGTCTTTATCTAACAGAAAAATATATTGTTTGATGTCTATCTGTAACAGATTTTAATAGTTTTATATATACGGAGACAGAAGTGACAATTGTAAGAATAAAAATGACCTTAAAAATCTGTCCTTAAGAATATCCAATTCAGATATTTAAATAAATATGAATAATTTAACAGTTTTATGGTCTGCAATTATTTTTTAAATCTAAAATAGAGTAAATGTAAAATATCTGTTTAAGATAAATAGAACACTTAACAGCAAAAAATTTTGAATTATAAAGTTTTCAACTTTTATTCAGAAATTTAAAAAGTAAACAATAAATAAATAAATAAATAAATAAAAGAAAAACTTAAAATAGTTAAAAACATAAGTCTTTCTTAAGAAATCTGTTACAGATTTGTATTACAATAAAAACAACTTAATAAAATAAAATCATAGAAATTGTTATCTACACTGCAAATTCAGGTGTCTTAAATTCAGACACGTATGTGTCTTAAATGAGTGCCCTTATTTTCAGACACGTAAGATGTCTTAAGTTAAGACATGAAAGTGATTAAAGTAGCCATTTTTAACCTCATTTTTCATAAATAAGTTATAAAAATACATATGTATATAATATTGCGTATGATTTAGTTACCGGTTAAAAAATGAATATATAATTTCCTAGCGCATACAAAAAATGCTTATGTGAAAATTTCAACACATACCGAACCTCTCCGACAAGATGGACTCGAACTGAGGAACTATGGATTCATAAAGCAGTGATCAACCGACTGGGCTAGAATTATCGATAGCAAGCCTTCTTTGGTTAGTAGTATAGATATGTAGTATTCGTCAAACACATTGTAAATTTATCATTTAATATATTTTTTTTTAATTAAAGTTATCAACAAAATACCTAAAGCTTAATATACACTTCCATTTTGAGTTTTATGTGTATATTTTCAGTATTTGTTTCTTTTTGAAACATGTCTGATAAATGTGTGAAAAGTGTAGCCTATGAAATTTCGAAAACGGTTTCTTTTTTCTTTCTTATCTCTCTCTCTCAGTATCTCTCCTCTTAAACTTACATTTAACGGAAAACACACTATTTACATGAAAACCAGAAAATTGCTTGTTTTACAACTTATATGTAAGAACTCATGCGGATTTTTTTTTTTTTTTTTTTATCATATTAAAAATTTAAGCAGAAGTCACGTTGAAATTTTTCAAGATTGCTGGTTTGCATACTCGATTTCTTTTTCTTTGAAAATTCAATTTTACAAAGCCAGATGGTCTAAATAGCTTAAGCACTTGTTATATGACATATTATTAAATAAAGCGGATGTGAAAAAAAACTTAAGCCCCGTATGCATATAACTTAAAATAGAATCCGTGTAAAAAATATTGCTAAGTTAATACAAGTGTTTGAACTGTCAAATGTCTGAATTTCTAAGCGTCTGAATTGTAAAATATCCTAATTTTCAAGTGTCAAAACTGTAATGCGTCTGAAATTCAGACATAACAATATTATTCAGGCACTTAACTTAGTCTATTTCTATAAAGACATATATATGTCTTAAATTCAGACGTGTGTGGTTTCTAAAAATTTGTATCTTTAAGTATATTTCAGACATTTATATGTCTACATTGGTATTTCAGATACATTTCTGTCTGAAATAGGAACTTCTATTTGCAGTGTATGTACTTTTCCTATAGTATCACCTTATTTATTCCAATTTATGTTTCTACAGATTTTTACTATCTTCCAAATACTGTAAATTATAAAATATGCTTAAAATTTGAATTGCTAGAAGAAAAAAATGTTTCAAGTGAATGTTCATTTAAATACAGTATTGTCATCTGTAATAGTCTACTCAGCATATATGATGATCACTTTAGTTAAAAATAAAGTCAAACATTTTCATTAGGCAAACTACCTTGCCAAAATTTATATATTTTAATACTTTGAAGCGTAAAGTAAATTATGCTAATTTAAATTAGACAGTAACTAATATTTTATGAACCAAATTAAAATTTAACATTTATGAACAAAATTTTAAAAGTAAAATTTTTAAAAATAATTCCGGGAAGAATTTTAGCAGTTGAGACAAGTTTTGACTTAGTAATTGAGTTCTTGTAGAGAGGACACAGCGCCTTTAAAGGATAAAGAAACAGTTTATTTTATTTATTTATTTATTTATTTTTTATTGAAAATATAACTGTTAGTTATTTCAGTAAAATAATAATTTATAGACGCTTAAGAATAATGTAATTTTTGATGTGATAATGGGCAACATTTCAAACTTTCATACAAACTGTATAAATATTTCCGTCACCGGAAAAAATCAATTAAAACAAAAACATATGTATACAAATATTATAAACCTCTGCATAATACATTATTTATACAACTAATTACTTATTTTCGCAAGTAATTAGCTACGACTAACATTTTTAATAAAATAAAAGTATAATAAAACAAATAATTACAAATATATTTTTTAGATTTATTATTAAATAATTGTAAATGAAATGTTCTCTATTTTTAACAATTTAAGTGTTACCTATATTTTTATGGCAAATTTAATTAATGAATAAAAGAAAATACTGATAATCCAAAAGAGCGTAATCGGTGCGGTTCAACATAAAAATACAAAGGGAAAAAAAAAAGGAAAAAAGAGAGAGAGAGACAGAGACAGAAAGAAAGAAATAATATTATTTTACAAAAATACGCATTAATATTATCCGGTTAGTTCCACTACCGGGGCTCGGAGTTTCCGAGTGGCACACGACAACAACAACAACGCATTAATATTACTTTAATACATTATTGGATATCATTTTATAAATGTGTTTTTGCCACGTATATGGTAATAAGATATTTGCCTAACATAAAGCCTTATTTCAAATGATATGTAAAGAGTCTATGTTTTATAGTCTGAAACAAATAGAATCCAAGACTGTTTTGTCATTTATGAATGGGAGACGTTTCCCTTCGACATTTCACAGATGAGATAAAGTATAAGTTTCGCCAGAAGAAAAAGCATTTGACACCAGAAGACGCTTAGGAATAGTTGGCAGATTACTTACCATGACACTGAAAAATTTTTTACTAAGTAAAACAGCAGTTTACAAGAAATATATATATATATATATATATATATATATATATATATATATATATATATATATATTAAATTAAAAAAAGAGTTAAACTATTATGTTTCTTCGGAATTTCAATACGCAAAATTAGTATAAACTTAAAAAAATAATATATATATATATATATATATGAAATTTAAATTTAAAATTTAATATGATATTTTTTAATTGTGCTTTTCTAAGCATACAAGTATTTGGATATTATGTTTGTTTTATACTTATTTATGTATATATATATGTACATGCATGCATTTCCTCCAATTTATTGCAGTATAATATCGACAGATTTTATTTTATTTTATTTATTTATTTATTTATTTTTAATAAATACTCTTTTGGTACTGAATTTATTTTTAATCGGTTTAAAATAATTTTGAAATTTACGTTCTTACGTAATAAAAATAATTGAATAAATAAATAAGTAAATAAATATATCTCTGTTCATGCTTTCTCTTATTTATATATAAAAGAAAAAGGTATTGTTTTAAGATCAATTTTTCTAAGTTAAATTCATTGTATTATTCTTTTTTCTTTTCTTTTTTTTTTCTTAGTACACTTTTTAACTTTTTATTATTCCAAAAAATCAGTTTTTTAGTGGCTTGTCTGTGTGTCTATCTATCTATGTGTAATTCTGTTATCCGTACTAATCAAAAACAAATATTCGCAGCAAGTTTAAGCTCATTGTTCTAAATCTTTGTCATATGGGGACTCTGCTTAAAGTTTTTGTTAAAATCGGACAAAGGACACAAGTACAGAAGCATAAAAAATATTTAAATGCATTATGTATGTGGGTAAAATTTTTAATAAAACATTTCGAATCCTTTAGATTGTGCTAAAAATTGAAGACGCAGAATAAAAATTATGTTTGTTATAAACCAAAAAAAAAAAAAAAAAAAGATTGTTTCATATGAAAAGCATTCATACACTATTTGTTTACACAGTGTCACACAAAACAATCCAAATTTATTAGGAACTACTATATCGAGAAGATAACCCTTGTACATTTTTTTGCGTTTCTATTACAGAACTAAATTAAAGGACGGTATATAGTGCTTATAGATTATTAATTTATAATATTATTAATTTTTTATTATATTATATTATTATTATATATTATATATTGTTGCGTACTTGGGGGTTCATGAATTGTCCGAGAATGAAAGGCGAAACTTACAAAAAAGTCAATAATTTATTCACAGAGAGTTCCAGAAAAATACATTTCTATAAACCAAGTATCAGCTTAAATTCATCCATTAAACACAGCTTAAACAACAGTTGTCAATAGCAAAACCACAGTACAAACTGTATAGCAATAACACATAAAGCAAGTCTCTTTCAAAGAGGCTCAAAGCAATACAAGCATTAGCGGAAGCTGGCTGAGAACTGAAATGACCTAGCGGGCTTGGCGGAAAAAACAGCCCTTATATACCCCTATAGAAAAGTGAGGAAAGTTTCAGAAATTTCCGTATCTCATCAGCCAATGAGATTAGAGCTTCCATATTTGGTATATCCCTAATAAGGATTTTCTCGCCAAGTTGGGAAAAATTCGACAAATTTGGCGCCAAATCCATTACCTGCCTTATTGGGGTTTTTTAATGCATTTTTAAGCGAAAATAAGGCTATTTTAACGCTAAAACGACTGGAAATGCCCAAAATTAGCACTTTATCAACTTACTAAGCCTCTTTGAAAGAATTTATACAAAAATAAACACAATTACTTATAATTTTGTAACAATATTATAATTATAATTTAATTATAATTTAATTATTATTTAATTATTATTTAATTATTATTATTAATTTGTAGATAATTTACAGAGCTACACAATTTTAAGCGAATAGGTTCTTTTTATTGTATGTAATTTATGAAAATGCTTTAGCAAATTATACCATGCTTAGAGAAATGCTGAGAAATACTATTATTTTTATATAATTGATATGATAAACAAAATGTTGTTTTAGCGTTCATTTTTTCCTCGCCGAGCTTTTGCCGTAATTACGCGTTTTGAATTCTCCCGAATATGAATATCAAGGTGATAACGTTTTGTCTGTCTATCGGTAATCAATGTAACTTAAATAAATAAAAGAATTTCAAAGTTGGTATTTTGAAGATCACAGGGGAATTACACTTTAAAATGTTGAGTATGTATGAGATTAGTGAATTTCAAAAAGTGGTGTGAATAAATGTTATCTGAATGATTTGAATTTTTTTTCTCATTTCATTACAAACAAGCTTAAATCTTTTATAAATGAATGTGCAATATTCAGACAGGGAGTTGAAGAGTTCAGTAGCCCCTTCCCCCACTATTTTATATTACAATAAAATTATTTTTTTTAATTGATGTTGACGATTGAAATAGCTTAAACATAAAAAGATAGAACTGTAAATATTATTTCAATCATATAATTTTTTTAAATATTTTAACAAAGAATAATGTTTTAAATGTGTAAATATATAAAGATTAAATTTACAAAATCTTTTATATACATTAAATTGAGTTACTAAAATAACGCATTTGGTTTCTTATCTGAATAATTTACGAGATTTAAATGTTCACACTCGCAAGTAAAAAGCTTACTACTTAGTATTCATAACCATCTGCAAAAGTTGAACGCCCAGATACAAACAATATTTTATTGTCTGTATGGTATTTAACAAATATTTAATTACCAAATAAGAAAAAATAAAATAAAAATGATCCTTCATTTCTAAGATAAGTTAACTTACTAGTGGTTTAAAAACTTAATTTCTGATCTCCGAATTACTCATTAAACGTAAGTTAATTAAATCTGTTGATTATCTTCAACACAAGATAACAAATAAAAAAAAAAAAAAGAAGAAGAAGAAAAGGAAAGGAAAAAAAAAAACTCATATAGGATATGATACATTTTTTTCCTAAATGAACTTTTCGCCTTGCCGTTTTTTGTTTCTTAAATAAACAGAAAATAATTTTCCTCATTCATTTCATTAATCTAAACTTTATTCATTTTGCTTAAAACTTTAGCATAAAAAAAAAAAAATCGATCATAGGTACATGATTAGATTCCAGAGCATGACATCGTTTCATGCATTTCGAATTTATACTCGATTAACGAAAATTAAAGCTTATTTTCCCATTTTTTTCCCTTTAGTCTTCCGACAGAAGACTCTTTTCCCCCCTTTTTCAGCTTTTTGTAACAATTACTATAAAGCATTTTTTTATTGCGTGGTTTCTGATTTCCTGTTGTCACTCAAGCAAATTTTATTGGATTAACAGACCACGAGCACTGGCTGGTAAATTACAAAACGTTTCATTAGGTCTTTTCGAAGCAGAAACAAATTTAGCTTAATGGGGTATAAAAAATTCCGATTAATCATAGTCATTTGTGTTCATTAATAGTTTTCTTTTACTTAATATTTTTATATAAAATCTAGAATATTAATTAAATGCTTCAAAAGCATTTCTTATGTATATATTGATTTATACTGAGTAAAAATCATATTATTTACGAGGTAAAAATAAAAATAATTGTTATTAATAAAATTTGTTTTTAACTTTAATGCATGCCTGTAAAGCACATTAAAGTAGATTAAAGTACTTAAAGAAATTTAATCATTATCTAATTTCGAATTTTACGTACAAGATATTAGTTAAAATCCTACCCCATTTTAACATTAGAATGGCAGTAAACGTGGATTCTTGGTAGAGTAAAGTGAATACACACTATGGGGGTAGATTGTCGCTACCTCGTAGAGAGTAGCGGCGTTAGCTTTCTATGTTGAAAATGATAAAAGATACGAAAAATAAGTTAATCGCAAAGTTATAGAGCGTATTCGATTCAGTACTAAAATACGCCTTGTGCATAATATTTGTAAGAGCTAAACTAGTAAATATAATCGGGATACGAAATCTGTGATATTAAAATACGCGGACAAAATACAAAACGCAATCTTTTTGACCCAAAACTGACTGGGATTGTAAATCAAAACTACACTGTAAAAAAAAAAAAAAAATTGTAAAATCACGGTATTTGGCCGTATAATTTTAGGGTAAATGACCGTTTTGCTACCTAAATGGTCATAATCCGTAAATTAATGTTTTGGAGGCATAATTTAGAACATAACCGTATAATTTTAAGGGAAATGACCGTTTTGCTAGCTAAACGGTCGTAACCTGTAAATTGATGTTTCAAAAGTATAATTTTTTGAATTTTTACGAGAAAAAGCCGTTAATCTATGCAAATTGCTTTTATCTTTCACCAAACCATTTTCTTATGAGAAAATCTCTTCAAATGCTATCATTTCAGTGACATCAAGAGAGAATTCCATTTTCAAACTGAAACTATGATTGTTATTTATTTATACTAATTGAATGTGTTTAATTATGCACGCATGACGCATAGAAACATCCATTGTTTTTAATAAGCTATTGTTTTCTTAATTTAATTCAAAAAATTTCCATCTGGCTGGAACTGAGTAATTGATATTGATGAAATTGATTTTCTTTGTCTATTAACACGAAAACATTAAAAAAGAAAGCTAAAATGGTTTCTTGATTTGAAGCCAGATTTCTAAAACACAAACTACAACCTAATAATTTTTTTATCCACAAAACGAATTTTTTTAATTTCAGTTTTTTCTTTTTTTCTTTTTTTTTTTTTTTTTTAACGTACAACATTCTAATTGCTCTTAACCCTTCAGTTAAGCCTTAGACAACGAAAAATTTTAATGTTGTTTCCACAATGCATTTTTTACAATATGCTAAAATAAAGTTTATTTCAATATGAAATGAATATGTAATTAACCATTTGAAGGTAAATCTTATGAATATTATGTATGATCTTCCCTGTTAAAAAACAAAGCTGTTTTATCTGAATATGACCATCAGATATGTGCATTACATCATATATAGCAGGTTCTGCTCTCGAAATACTTCAGTCCTTTCTTCATTCAATGGATTTGGATTTCGGGAATAAGGCCGATTGACTGCTATAGGTCCTATGCCAGAGGGGGAGTGCCCTCCGTGGGGGTCTTTCTAAAGGGTCCTAGCCCGTATTTACTCGCAAGTTTCGAAGAAAACCACGGAAAACTCCAAACGGCTAAGCCGACGAGCGCGACCTGGGATCGAATCCAGCATCTATGTCTACCAGCTTTGAGCGCAAAACCGCTCGGCCACTGGTAGCTCCTTTTAATGGAATACAGCTTAAAAAAAAAAAAAAAAAAAAAAAAAAAAAAAAAACTCTTCTGCTATTCTGAAAAGTGCTAATACGCCTAACATTTCATAAACACAGTTTAAAATCGCCCTTATAGTGAAAACCTGTTTGGATGAATAAGAATTAGGCTCTAGTTATTTTTTCTTTGCACCCACTAGTGAAACCATAAAGATCGAAAACTTTGAAAAAAAATCGTACTAATTGGAGAAACAAATTCTCTGTATTTATGTAAAAGATTTATTAATATTATTCAAAGTTTATTCTGCTTCTCGGTTAATTTTCAGAGATCTCACATAGTTTTCAAAAGTTCCATTTTGTTTTTAATAAAGGGTGAGAAATTCTCACCCATTATTTACCTCTAATTAGAACCTTGAAATAAGACTATCTCTTTAGTGCTAGTGTTTACGAATAAAAAAGGCCCACCAGCGGCCGAGCGGTTCTGCGCTCAAAGCTGGTAGACGTGAGGTGCCGGGCTCGATCACAGGTCGCGCTCGTCGGCCTAGCCGTTCGGAGTTTTCCGTGGTTTCCTCCGAAACTTGCGTACGGGCTAGGACCCCTCAGAAAGACCCCTCGGAGGGCACTCCCCCTCAGGCCTAGGACCTACAGCAGTCAATCATCCTTATTCCCAAATTCAATCCAGTCCGTTTACAAATAAAAATTATTTCGAAAAATAGTTACATTTTCTTTCAAAAATTCAGTATCGTAGTCTTTATAGGAAAAAAAAAAAAAGCTTTTGATTTTTCAATATGAGAATTGACTGACTTCTTAATTTTGTCAAAAATAGCAAATTTAGATTTTAAAATAGTCTTAAAATAAAATAATTTTTATGCATAGTTTGAACGTTAACAATTTAATCACTGTAAAAATAAAGCACTTTTTTTAAACATAAATACAGCATAGGTTGTTGTAAATTTGTATAGCTAGTTCTTTAAAAATAATTGAAGATTTGTTACTTCACATTGTGCTGCAAATCGGTTTAAAAATTTTTTAGAAGTCTTTTGGTGCGTATGACAAGATTTATCAACTAGTCAGTTCTGATGTTGACTTTATGTGTTTTTGTAAAGAAAAGTCTCTGTGATCCCAACGGCGCGGTTGGCAAAGCGCTGGCCTCTGGCTCCTGTGATTGTGAGTTCGAACTCGGGCTACACAAGACGGTTTGCTTCGCATGAAAATTAATAAATTAGCTTTTGCATGTAAAAAAATAAATAAGTATTTTAGTGTTGTGGATTTCTCCCTGCACGCATGTGTAATAATTGCAAGAATTTTTTTAAAGCCTTCGAGAAACTCAAACTTTTAATTTTACGGTTAATGCTACTTTTTCTGTAGGTTGGTTGTGTGTTTCATAACAACGTAAAATTACTGGCGATACATCATTCATCGTCTAAATGTATTTTTACGGGCTTTGACTGGAATCTCTGCTGCCGGGCTTTGCCCGTAATTTTACTGCAGCATTTTTTACAGTGTACGGTGCATGATTATGGTATAAGTAATTTTCATTTATTCTCCCTAACAAACGGATATATTGCGTATTTTGTTCTTTAAATTATTATGTGCAAATTGTCCTTTTTTTTGTGCTTAATTGATTGCGTTCTGCAATTTTACATTTGACTTTTTCCTTCGTGTATCGTATCTGAAATTTCCAGATATACACCATAGCAGAATCGTCTCTTTAGTGATATATGGGCAAATCTAATCAGAACGAATAAGTGTCAATGTCCAATGTAATGAAAATTCTTGTAGAATAATGCTCATTAGTTTGTGAGATGCAGTGCCCACAAAATTTTAGTATCATACAGTGAAACTTTTTAAGAATGTGGTCGAATAATTTTCAGTATATCTCAAAAAGCGTAAATCCATCAAAAACTCGGACTCAAAAATATTCCCGAATCCAGTACTTCCTCATGTACATATTCAATTCTTCTAATATATATATATATATATATAGATAGATAGATAGATAGATAGATATTATAGAAATACAAATAAAACGGATATATAAAACATTTAGAGGACATTTTGATAATGAAAATGTTTATAGCAATTCTGAAATAACTATACACCAATCCCGTAAAAACGATAAATTAAAACAAAAACTGCCTCATACCAACTCATAGAAACATATCTTTCATTTATAAAACTTAAACTCGAAACAGAAAGACTACTATTTATTTTAAAAGAAACATATTATTTATAAACTTCTACAATATAGTAAAACATATTAACACAAAATTTTTCTGGGATAGTAAATTTATAATAGATCCTATTATAAATGACTTTTATGTACTCTCAAAATATCAGTACATAAAAAATCTTCCTTTTTTTCCATTATACAAAATGATTAACTATTTTTTTTTAATTGCATGCATGATTAAATCCGAATGAAATTTAAATTCCTGTATGTGTTTTGTTTCTTTACCTTATTTTTATATTTTTTAGTAGTTTTAAAAATTAATTATTTCAAAATTTATTATTAAGCTCAAGTAAGATAAGATGGATAACATTTTAATAAATGTCTTTAACTATTAAATAAAAAGAAAAAGAAGACTATGGTAGAACAAAGATTCCATGATTTTTATATCTCTTGTCTATCTCTTATTCTATCTGTCTATATCTATCTATCTCTGTATTAGATAATTTCAGAAATGTTCTAAAAACCGTAATTATACATTTTTTTTTTTTTTTTTTTTAATAAACGAAAAGTTAGATTTCCATACTTTCTTAGAAAACAATATTAAATTTCATGCAAAGAAATGTTTATAATCTTATCACAGTATTGAAAAATCCCTTCTACTTTATTATATATATGTGTATATATATATATATATATATATATATAGTATATAGTATATATATATTAATTAATAACTTTTTTGACAAGTTTTTGCTTATAACTAGAACCAAATTTCATAAAATTTTATAAAACATGCTGAAAATTTAACAATAGATTAGAGAAACATTATTCTCAAGCAAAAATTCATACATAAAACAATATTTGCTTCAAATGAACTTTTGACAAAAGTTTCTCAATATATTTAGCTTTCAGCTTATGCAATAAAATTTGTTCTATATTTCGTGCATGTGCAGTAAAATAATGTTTAATAAAAATACTCATATCTCAACGAGTATTACACGTGTGAATTTTATGTTTCAGAATAATGTTTCTCCAATGTTTTGTACATATATTGAGCTACTTTTGTCAAACGCGCATTTGAATTGAGTAAAAATTAAGCAAATAGTCGACAAAAGAACAAGCTAGATTTTGGGTATTTTCCAGAGGTGAAATTTCATAAGGAGTTTTTCACATGCTGCATATTTAATATGAAGATCCAATTATTTCAGCTGCATTGCAAAAATTATTTTTTGTGAGAAACCTCTTATAAGCTTGTAACTTTAACATATTTTTATTTATTTACTAAGATTTGTTATTTCATAAAGGGTTTTTCACAAAAGACAACTTTTGCAACGCGATAGAAATAATTGGATCTTCATATTAAACACGAGGCATGTGTAAAATTCCTTATGAAATTCATTTCGGTAAAATACCTAAAATCTAGGCTTAATTTTAACTTTATTCAAATGAACTTTTGACAAAAGTTGCTGAATATATTTAGCTTTCAACCTATGCAATAATTTTTTTTTTCTATATTTTGCGTATGTGCAGTAAAATAACATGTACTATGAATGCCCAAATCTCAACGAATATTACTCTTGTGAATTTTGTGTTTCAGAATAATGCTTCTGTAACGTTTTGTCATTTTTCAGTACGTTTTGTAAAATTTTATGGAAATACTTTCTAATTATAAGAAAAACAATTGTCAAAAAATTAGTTGTTTTGGAAAAATTATACTTGCCTAAATAATTGCGCAATTACTGCACCAGAACATACAAATATTTTACGTAGTATGTGCAACAATGTGTTAAAGTTACAAGTCTTTTGTAGCTTTTTGTGATACAGGGTGATCCAAAGTATTTTCGCTTTTCTTCCATATGTGGTTGGTCCCCTGATTTAACTCTGGACTAAATCGATAGTGGAAATGTTCTTTACATGAATGAAATTTCAGGCCATTTTGTCTAGTATTATTTTAGCTAATTGAAAAAGTGTCAAAAAAAAAAAAAAAAAAAAAAAACCTAATATTTTGATCGCCCACTGCAGTATTATTTTGAATGGGTGTATATTTCATGGTTACCGACATATTCAAGGTACGTTACTGGTAAATGTTGGGCACATTAGCTGCCGAAAACATCAAAGAAAAAAACTGTTTTTTTTTTTTTTTTTCATTAGCAGAAACATTAAACATGCAATATTTCTGCTATCATGTTTCAGTCGTGTTTATTTTTTATTTATTTATTTATTTATTTTTATTTATTTATTTATTTATTTATTTATTTATTTATTCGCCTGATAAAGGGTCATATTAAATTATTTTAACTTGAAAAATTGGTTGCACATTTTTTCTGATAACTTATACAGCTTTAACTCTTCTTGATTTAACTCTGTCCATTTTTCTGCACTGTGACTGAAGATGTCAATATTTAATATGCCATTGAGGTATATCTTACATATGGATATGTATACTAAGGGAAAAAGTTATAAAATTTTTGGAGATTCCACTTTGGATTTCCACTTTCGAAGTGTGAGCTATCTTTATTCATGATAATGAGTGTGAGATGGATCCAATAATTACTCTAATTTAAAACTCAAACTTTTATTTTTTTTTTTTCTTGTTAGAAAAAGGAGGCACTAAAATATGGAAGTAACTTCTAGAATTAATTGACTAACTAACAATAATACTTATCAGTTTAGAGTATATTGAAAATGTCTCATCCGCTTGACAACTTCATGGCCATCAAAACTAATTATCTCTTGTCGCATAAATTTTTAATAAGAACTATTCCAGGAAAGTATTCTCAAAAGGCATACTTTCTCAATTCGGAAGTCAATTTAAAGTAAATAATTATTGAAACGATTCACTTAATTTTCCATCAAATACTCATCATAAAATTGTTTATATCTAACTGATCTCCACTTTCGCAACTTTCTTTAAACCTATTCTCAACTTAACAAACTAATTCCAAGAAGCTAATAACATTTTACACCAATCCTTTTTTAACTCAACTGAACACTTCTATGTTCAACCTGATACTTTACCGAAACATCACCATCTAATTCTGGATCCAACTGGTGACCTTCGGTTTTCCAACTTAATACTTCTAACTCAATTAGAAACTATCACCGAAACCACCAATTCCTAGAGCTAGATCTGACTGGTGACCTTTATTCTCCCAACTCAACACATCTTATACCTTTATATTAATGGAAGACTTGGCGTAGGATTATAAAAACAAGGTAAACAGCAACGTCTAGAGCGCTAAATAAAAATAATAGGAAAGCGGACAGCTGTTTCGGTAGCATTTAGCATACCGTCTTCTGTGCATAAAGAAATGAGAGAAAAGTGCTCTCATATATAGGAAAACGGTCGAATTCATCTCAGGATCATCAGCCAATAGAATTATGCGGATTGGGAGTGATTGGCCAATATGTGATTTCCTATTGGCCAATCACTCCCAATCTGCATAATTCTATTGGCTGAACAGGGGAGCAGCCCACGCTCACCGCTCGAAGAGCGGTGTTGAGCGCTTCCAGAACCGAGGTTCACGTGGGCTGTCCCGAGAAGAACCCCTACAGACCTGCCTGACGTTTATTTAAAAAGCAAGAGGGTTTTACATAGGCATCGCCAGGCATGAAGCCTTACCGCGACAAGGGGCGATGGAAAACAACATAGAAAGAGTACATGGTCATCGCTTGGCTGAAAGCCACCTCGCGACATTGGGCGATGATAATTTTAGATGGATTGTGCCAGGCCCTTTAGGCCTCTCGCGACAGACGGCACTAGATGAGTTTTCACAACTCTTGATGTGTACTAGAGAGTTCAAGTTTGACTAGAATAGTCCAGATGATACAATTGGATGACAACATGGGTGACAGTATTGCAGAACAACTGTGCAGAAAACTGATTTTGCAGGGTAATTTGGGTAACAGAGGAGAGAATGAGAGAGTTAGGATTGTTGATAATTTAAACTATAGAGTTTATTTAGTTTTTAAGAGAGGTTTTAGTAAGAGGCTTCCTTGCAAACAGATTTTTGTTTTGGTGAAGGGTATTTTGAAAAAGGGTGGGAGGAAAAGTAGCTTCATTTGGGAAGAAGATTAGCTGCCAGTGGAATAGTTATTAATCAGTCAAATTGGTTATGTCCATTAAGAGAGAGTAAATATTGTTTAGTTTTTTAATTAACAGTTTTCTGGTTAAGATATTTTCAAGCCAATTATTTGGTCTTGGAGAGGGATTTCTGAAATGGAACTGTTGAGTTAGGGGGCAAGAGAAATAATAATGTTCGGGAGTTCCCTCCTCACCGCAGGGACACAGGGGAGAGCGTCGGCGATGAAACTTGAAGAGGTAAGATTGAAAGGGGCCATGGCCTGTTAAGAAAGCCGTTATGGGAGGAGTTAGAGTCCATGAATTTGTTGAAACCTGTGGGATTAGGGAGAAGGTATATCTACCCTTCTCGGAATTTCGCCACAGGTCTTGCCATTTTAAAATGAAGATTTGTTTCAGTTTTGATTTTACGTAGGAGGGAGGGGCAGGAGGAGATGGTTCTTTTACTGAGAATTCTGTGGCTTCTTTGGCCAGGGAATCAGCAAGTTCATTACCGACTACTCCCCTGTGGGCAGAAACGTGTGCCAGGGTACAGTTAAGGTTAGGGTTCATTAGAATTTCTTTTATTTCCAGGACTTGTGGGTGTCTGTTCCGATGGCGAGCAATGGCGAGCAGGCTCGAAAGACTATCACTATAAACACTTAGTTGTTGTTGTTGATTATGATTTACGACCGCCCAGTCAAGGGCTTTTTTAATTGCGTAGAGTTCTGCTTGGAATACTGAGTTGTAGTCCTCGAGCCTACCCGCCCACCGATAGGCTTCGCTGTCGCCTTCAAGAACACAGAAAGCTGAGGCAACTCCAGCCTCGGTCTTAGAGCCATCCGTGTAGATCGCCACCGGGACAGAAGGAGAGAAGCTATTTTTTGAACAGTTTGTTATTAGAGGAGCTACATCCAAACCTGGGTGAATTGCCCAACTGCAGGTCAGGGGCTGGATGGGAGTTTGGGGAAAGACTATGTTAGTGAGCTCTTGGTCGTTTAGTTGTAGGATTTTAGTTTTAGTATAGGTTTGGGCGACCTGCAAGTGGGCATGGGGAATCCCAGTGATAACGGTGAGGGCATCAGTGGAGATGGTTTTATACCCTCTTGCAATTTGCAGGAGGAAAGGGCGTTGAGCGGAGTCAAGCGAAGCTCTGGCGTCAGATCTTAAGTGACCTCCCCAGATGCCTGCCCCATAAGTTATTATTTTTTCAATTATTGTTTGATACCATATTTTAAGGAGAGAGGTGGAGATACCCCACCTCTTTCCTACCATCTTAGTTGAGTTGTGGTAATGACTTAGTGTTTTGAGTTTAAGGTCCTTTACATGGGGCAGCCAGTTGAGGTGTCGGTCGAAGGTTATTCCCAGAAGCTTCATGTGATCAACATGCTGGACACTGATACCATCAATCCGCATCTTGGGATTTCTCTTTTTTAGGGATCTGGGGAAAGCCAAAGTTAGGGCCTTGGTTTTAGATGGTGAGAGTTTGAGGTCAAACTCTTTAAGGAGCCTGCTAAATAAGGAGAGTGCTTCCTGGGCCTCGTCCTCCAGATCCTTCCTGATACGGCCCGTGAGAATCAGGGTGAAGTCGTCCGCATAAGCGAATGTCGTAAAGCCCTCAGAGTTCATGCGCTTTAGCACGCCGTCAGCTATGAGATTCCAGAGAATCGGGCCGAGGCACGAGCCCTGGGGGCAGCCTTTAGTTTGGGGAAATTCTGTGTTTCCCTCGCCCCAGTTAATGATGATTTTCCTTTTTGAAAGGTAGGAGCGAATGACTCCAGCCAGGTTCCCCGGGCAGTTGAGTTCCTGTAGTGCTTTGTGAATATGGGGCCACTCTACATTATCAAAAGCACCCTTAATGTCCAAAGAGATGATGGTGGTGTATCTAGAGGCATTACAGCTTACGGCGCAGGAATCTTTAATGGCTTGTAAGGCATGTTCGCATGATCTGCCCTCTCTGAACCCAAATTGGTTTGGATGGAGAAGTTGATTTGTTTCTAGGTGATAGTTAAGCCGGGTTACGATTAATTTCTCGAGCAGTTTTCCTAGGGTAGGAAGGAGGCAGATCGGTCTATAAGATGTGGGCTCAGAGGGGAGTTTCCCTTGCTTCAAGAAATACACCACCTCACCTCTCCGGAGAATTTCTGGGAAATAATTTAGTCTGAGGCATTGATTGGTCCATAGTAGGAATATTTGTGGGATAGTGCTATGAATGTTTCGTAAGATTTTAAAATCAATGTTATCTGGACCTGGTGCTTTATTAATGTTGAAGCTGTAAAGAGTGGATTTAATCTCGGACTCCGTGAAGGGAACATCCGAGGGAGCCGAGAAGGAAGGTTCTTGAAATAGTGGGTATTGTGTTTTGGGGAATAGAGTGCTAGTTAGGAATTCCAGGTTGTTGCGCTTGGAGGAAAGAGCTGGAGGTCTTTCTAGTTTCAACTCTGTGGGGGTGAAAAACTTACTACTATAGAATTTTTGAGCGGTGCCGAATATTTGTGTTTGAGTGGAGCAAAATTTTTTCCATGCGTTGTGTTTAGTGGAATTGATTTGTTTTTTGAAGTTGGCCGAATGCTGTTTGATTTTTAGTTTATGTTGTGGTATAAGTGTGGGGTCTAGGTATTTTAACTGTCTTTTCATTGCTGTCAATTTGTTACGCATGGTGCGGAGCTGGGGAGTCCAGAAGGTATAGGTGAAGCGACGTCCCGACTTTTTCAGCCTGAAAGCCGAAGTGGCAGCAGATTGAATAGCGGCTATGAAATTTAATGTGAAGTTTTCTAGTTGGTTAGTGTCCTTTATTGAGCTTAAGTTTTCCAATAGGGGGTGAGCGAGGTTTAACATTAATTTATTGAATTTATTAAAGTTTCCGCGTTTGGTTGCGAAACGTTTTGATTGGGTTATGGAGGGTTTAGAGTTAAGGGAGAAGGTGATATAGTTGTGATCGGAGTTATTAAAGATGTCCAGGACTGTCCAGTCATTCACCCTGGCATAGGTCTTGGGGTTACACAATGTGAAGTCCGGCCAGCCCTGGGCATCGCGCTTTTGGAAGGTTGGTGCTGAATTCTCTATGTTAGCCATGCAGATGTTGTTGGACGCGATGAATTCAATGAGGCTGCGACCTCTGATGTCCTCAGTGGGTGAGCACCATAGGGGGGAGTTAGCATTGAGGTCGCAGCCGCAGACAAAAAGTTTACGTTGAGAGATTAAGTGCTGCCACTCCAAAAGACAAGCCTCAAAGTCCGCAGACGGGGCGGCGTAGGCACTTCCAAGGGTCAGTTCACCCTCCCTCGTGGTTAGTGTAATGAAAACACAATGTTCCCCAGTTAAAAGGTGTGTGTAGTTTAGGTTGCTATTTGTGATTATGATGTATGCTGTATTCTTTTTTGAGCTGAAACTAACCCAGGAAGAGGGGAAGCCATACAGACCACTCCCAACGGTGCAGTAGGCATCCTGCAACAACCCGATATCTATGGAGTTTTTCTCCATGAAATCCCGGGCCGTCAAGTTAGCCGCCGTGCACCCGTTGAGGTTGATCTGCATGAATTTTAAACTGTTGAAATTGTCTGTGGATGACGAATTAGGAGAGGATGTAGACTCTTGGGAAGGAGAGGAGAGAACTTTGGGTTTTTTCTTTCTTGATTTTGCCATTTAAGAGAGAGAAAAGAGCGAAAAAAAAAAAAAAAAAAAAAAAAGGGGGGGGCAAAGAGGGAAATGAAATGATTTACCCTTGTACTCCTTGAGCTTCTTGAGTTTGACCGAAAGGACCCGATGGCATAAGGTACCGCTGGTTGCCTTCATAGTAACAGTTTGGTGCTAGGTTGGAGCTTCCTTCTCTGAAGAAGTTAGAGGATTGTCCTTGTTGGGAGGCATTCTGGTGTGGCATGAAGAGTGAGAAGGGGTTGAAGAGCCAGGGGAAGGGACTTGGAGGAGCTTGGAGACTTGTTGACTGCCTGCTACGTTGCGGTCTGGAGTTTGAGTAGAAGTTAGATTGTCTAGTTGCGCTTGCATTTGCTGACTGTTGCATGCGGGGTGGTGGTTGGGTGTTTTTGGAGTCTGTAACATTGAACTTTTTATCCAGTGCTTCTCTGCACCTCCTATATTCCTCCTCGTGAACCGGGCAGGAAGGAGAGTATGCAGAATGGTTCGAGTTGAGGGGGCGAATGCCCTTGTTTGCGTTCTTTAGATTTACTCTGGCACAGTTTATACAGCTGGGCTGTTCCTGGCAGTTGTTGTTACGATGCTTTTGAGCACAGTGTGAGCAGTAAAGTTCCTGATTACAGTGTGATGGGGTGTGCTCAAAACTTTGGCAAGTTGAACAGCGGGAAACCTGTGTATGTGGCTTTATCATGCACCGCATTAGGCCTAGTGGTAGAAATTTGAGTTTTATTATGGCTTCAGCGATGGGGAGTGGTGCTTGGAAGATGCAGTTGTTAAGTCCCTGCACTTTTGAAGGAGACTGTCTGATGAGCTTTAGTGCGGAATTAGTGGATTGTGTAATGTAGCCCAGATCTTGTAGCTCTGATTTGATTGCATCTTCGGACAGCTCCTCTGGGACTCCCAGGACGATGAACCTTAGTTGTGGGCTTGGCTTCGTCTTGAAGGTGAGATTTTCTGTGAGGGCTTGGTTGCTTGAATAATCCTGGATCAGGGTTTGCGCTTCTTCCTTGGTATTGCAGATGATATCCAAGGAGCGTCTGTAGGTGTTGTATTTTATTATTTTAGCTGCCGTTGCAACTCTTGTGTTTCGCATGAGCTTTAAGATTTCAAATCCGCTTAGTGTAGAGTCCTTGGATGTGATGTATATGGTGCTTTGTGTTTTGTTGTAAACGTTGAGGGCTTTGGAATTGTTGCTGAACGACGTTAATTGGGGAGGGCGGCTGGTTGGAGTGGTGTGATGGTGTACTGAATGGTGAGCTTCTTCCAGAGATGGGAAGGCGGGGTCTGAGGCTGCGATGGGCTGTTCGTTGAGTGCAGGCTGTGCTGGGAGGACGTTTTCATTAACTGGTTGTTGCTGTGTGGAAGAGGTTGAGGGAGAGTCGTTGGCTTGTGGGTGAATGTGTTTTGTGATTTTTCTAAGTATCTTGTCTTGCTGGGCTGAGATGTGGTCGAGTTTCTCATGGACTTGTTGTTGGTGGTTCTTTAGGATGTCCTGTAAGTTTAGCGTGTGTTGAGGTTCGGAATCTGGATCTTGGGGATTAGTTGATGTGCTGTTTTCTGCTTGCGATTGAATGCTGGTGGTTGGTGCTTCTTCTGTAGATGGTGGTTCCATGTTCGTGTAGGTTTTGAGTCTGGCCATCTTGTGGATCGATCTTATTCGCAAGAAGGCTCTGTTGAGTAAGGCCAGAGGTGCTCTACTACCCTTGGCTCGGACTGTGGCTATAATTTCCATTGCTGCCTTTGTGACAGCGACTATGGATTTGTATTCTTTAAAGTCTTTGCGCGGGTTAAATGAGTCCTTTGATGGGGTGCTGTTGGTTTTCAGGAATTGTTGAGGAGTCATCTGTGAGATCTTCGATTTTTTCTTGCGATTCTTACGGGTTTGTGACCTTGTCGAACACCCTGATTTGAAGGAGTGTGTAGAGTTGTCAGATGAGGTCGAGGAGTCGGAGGCATCATCCTGATCCTCATTGTTATCAAGCACTGCATCAAGTTCTTCTTCTGAATCCGTCATCTTTCAATCTTACGGAGCAGAATGGCAGGTTTGAAGATAGCCTTGAAAAAGGCTTTTTGAGTTTTATATTCTGTTATCCAAGGAATGAAGTGGGTGGAAAAGATTCTGATTTGAACAATTGAAGTGAATTAACGGAGGAGGCTCACCGAAGCCCTCGTACCATACCATATTTGTGGGAGAGATTTAAAAAAAAAAAAAAAAAAAAAAAAAAAAAAGGGGCAAGCAAAAACCAGGAGCCTAGACTCCCGAGAATAAATAAGAGAAAATGTTTTTAGATTTGAGAAAGTTTAGATTTGTTACCATCCGACTAGGGCTTTAGAGGAAAAGAAAAAAAAAAAAAAAAAAAAAAAATCAGAGGGGGGAGACCCAAGTGGTTAAGGAACAAACCCGACACAACACTACAAGTAACAAAACAACGAAAAAAAAAAAAAAAAAGGGGGGGGGGAGGGGGGAGTGGTGGCGAACACCAACAGCTACTAGGACAGTAAACTTCGAAAGGTATTCTGTTTTTAATTTTAATTTTTTTTTTTTTTTTTTTTTTTAATCATAGAAGAAATTTATTCTCAATAAAAGCATAGGAATTAGTAATTAAGAAGCAAAACTGCATTAATTTGCTAAAGTTATGAAGTTAAGATTGCATTTTATTACGTTTAATTCTCTGCAAAGTACAAATATGTTTTAAATATTTTGAAAATTTTGAAAATGTATCTAAAAGTGGCGCCATCTGTAGGGTCGGATTTTAGTTAATGCGTACAAACTATTATTATTTATATATTTTAATTTATTTTAGCTAATTGTATTAATAGATTTTATTAAATATTTAAATTAATATATTTATAAGGATACAAATGAAATTTATATACAGCTGTACACTAAGTTTTTTATTTATTATTATTATTATTTTTTATTTATTTATTTAAATATATATTTATATCTTTATTTATTTATTTATTTATTTTTTTTTTTTTTTTATGGTCAAAAGTAAATGAGTAAATAAATAGAACGATAAAAATGATTATTTTATTTTAAATTATTATTATTATTATTATTATTATTATTATTATTATTATTATTTTTTTTTTTTTTTTTTTTTTAAAAAAAAGATCGGAAAAAAAAAAAAAAAAACTTCTTTTTTTTTTTCCCTTTTCTTTCCTTTTCTTCTTTTAATTAATACAGTATTTAGAATACCAACAAGGTATTCATGTACTTCTTTAGTTTTGAAATCAGAATTCATCTTAAAAATTGATATTTTGATGATCACAAAAGAACAAAAGTAAAAAAAAAAAAAAAAAAAAAAAAAAAAAAAAAATTGGGGGGGGGGTTAAAAATTAAATGCATAAATAAATAAAAATTGTAAGTATTTAAATGAATAATAAAGAGGAAAAAAAAATGAAATATAAATAAATAAAAAATTATTATTATTATTATTTTTTTTTTTTTTTCTTAAGATAAAAAATAAATAAATAAGTAGGTTCCCCTTTTCTTTTCTTATTGTTTTTTTTTTTTTTTTTTTTTTTTTTTTTGATAAAATTACTGTTAAGAAATTGTTTAAAAATATGTTTAAGGAATTCGCGGGAAAGTTATACGAACTTCTATAACTTAAATTAATTAGAAAAATGAAGGGAATTAAAACATAAAATAAAATGAAGAAGGTTACATAATAATTAAAAATCAATGAAAAATATAGATGGCGCCACTATTTTTCTTATTCAGAATTATTTTATTAAAGTAATTTTATCTATCATAAATTTAAAATGGTAAAATAAACAATTTAAAATACTGAGAAGAAAATTTTGTTTTCAAAATACAACTAGAAATCTCTTTCAATTATTCATATTCATTTATTCGCATAAAACGAGAGCAATATGGTAAATTATTACTGATTTAAGCTAAGTATTATAGTCAGTGGAGAATCATTACACCATAAAAGATGACAACCAATCAGCAACGTCGAACCGCATCCCCGAGCAAGGGAAGCAAACTTGCATCCGGGGCGGGGACAGGAAAGTACCTGTACATGAAAACTTGTAACTTAACAGAAATGCGCAAGGCACGTGGGGAAAACAAATTTAAGAATAAGCTATCATTTATTGGGTATTATAAATAAAAATTGGCAAAATACGTAATTGAGGGTCAGCAATGGTCTTCAGGTCGTGATTGTGGACTGGAAAATATTCCGTTTTTAGGTTTTAGAGAGATTTTAAATGTAAAAAGCATTCTAAAATAAAGTTTTTAAAATAGAGAAAAGCAATCAGCCATGTTGAAAGCCATTGCTGAGGGAAGCATAAGTTATTAATTATTATTTATACATTTTATCAATGAACCACTTGGGCTGGAAATTTATGAATGGTATCAAAAGACAGATAATAACTTTAGGAAAAGAAAATGGTATGGTACATAACTCCGACTCACCCCTTTTCCTATTCTTTTAGCCGGCCATCAGGAGCGCAAAAACTCACGTCTTGTCTCTTTAACGACTCCAACGTCTAACCCAATTCTATTGGCTGATCATCTTGAGTATAATTCGATCCCTTTCCTATATATAAGGACACATCTCCCTCATTTTTTTTTTATGTACTGGAGACAGTACGCTAAATAATACCGAAACAGCTGTCTGCTTTTTTTACTGTTTCTATTTGGCGTTCCAGATGTTGTTGTTTACCTTGTTTTTATAGCATCTCATACTTTACAAATTGACGAAATTTATTGTCAAATAGCTATAAAATTAACCATTTTAATATGACTGAAAAGCACCTCTGGTAAAAACTACTCATTTTCCCTATATAATAATCTAATTTTTTATAGCGGTAAAGGAACTAATAACACGCTACAATTGCTAAGAGGTGGTGGGGAATAATAGTTATGTAACTATAGTCAGCAGCAAAATTATTGAAGCACAAGCAATAATTCCTACTTAAAATATAGACACTTAAAACATTACTGTTTTGTTAAATAAATATTTATCGAGTCATGATCTTAGTCTTAGACCGTTTATAAAAAAGTAAGTTGACGATAAATATTAGCGATAAAACTAAAAAAATATATATATATGAAAAGTCTGGATGTGTGCTTCAATAATTTTGCTGCTGACTGTAATAAAAATGTATCAGTTCTATATACCGCTATTGTTTTAGTTTTTGATTTTTTTTAAATGAAAAATCTATATGGAAATATTTGAGAAAATAGTGTGTAGTTTTAAAAAATCTGAATACAAATTATAGTTTTTACATTTTTTTTTTTTTTTTTTTTTTTTTTCCAAATACTGAAAAATAAATCTTTTTAAGGCTCAGGTGTTACAGGAAAAGGGTTTTGTAAAATAAGGACAGAAAAATATTAGAAGTAGGGATGAAATAAATGTGCTAATAAGGATAGAAACATTAGCTTAAATGAGATTTCTTAAGAACAGATTAAGCTACAACTCTATCTCTAACTTTATTTTTTATTTTACTAATAACATGTTTTAAAATATATTTTTAAGCGTACATTTAATATTAGTTTATCAGCGTTTCATTTTTTCTTCTTCTAAATAAAATTGAAATGGATTGAAAAAAATATAAACATATAACCAGAAAAAATGACTTGAGATTAAAAATTTACTTTAGCATTATAGTTTGTTGGTAACTGAGGATACATAATAAAATATTTTTAAACAAAAACATGCATATGGAAATTTAATAAGATAATACAAACCCTTTTTTCAGTCATTATTGTACAATAGAATAGAAATACTAAAATTCAGAACGAAAATTAGACTAAATAATTCAAATAAATACGATATTTAATACAAAGTGAAGACATTTCACTCTTAACTAATAATGCATTCTTTTCTTCAATTATATAATCAAGTAACTCTAGTGCGGTATTAAAATTATTTAACTAACCAATCTTAGACTACATTATTTGAATGAAAAGTTGAATTATTTTTATACTAAGCAAAAACTCCCAGGCCAGGAATTATCTTTAGATATTAAATCGTGGAGTCGATATTCTTAATCACTTAGCTATCCTGGGAATATAATTTGCACATTGTTGCTGTGTTCATAATATTCTGAATTTTAAAAGATATGGATAATTATTAAGAGAAATCATATGAACATCCAGATACTACAAATTGCTGCAGGTAATGCAATGAATTATTAAGATAGAGAATTTGAGCTTATGTAGTTTTAAAAGATGACCCGGATAGCTTATTGGTTAAGCGTATTGACATATTGAGTCGATCCCCAAGATAGATATTGTCTAGCTATTTTCCCCTTGATATAAAATTTTTGAACTCTCTATGCCAGTTTACTGTATTAAACTTTTAGGTTACATGTCTTTCTTTTCATTTCCTTTATTTTAGTCAACGTAATTATCCCTGACGTAAAATCACAACAACAATCACAATTTTTTCATGCTCTTACAGTTAAACGAATATATAATTATCTCTCCGAGCTAACCATTTATAAAATGCCTTAAAACTGACTTTTTTTTTTTTTTTTATCTCTGTGATTTCCTAGACATTTTTCTGTGTTTATCCCCAGATACTTTGTTCAACTTCTTCTATTTTTTTTTTTTTTTTCATTTTTCACTCTTCTGGTCAGTATGCACGTAGAAATTTTATTCAAAATTCCGTTTCACTTTTTTTTTTTTTTTTTTAAGGAATATTTAACGCATGAATATTTTTTTTCTTTTCAATTTAATCTTTGGATTCCTGGTGTTTTACTCTGAATTAATTTTTATTTACTGAAACTCATTTTAGAGATGCGTATTCAAATTTTAAACCATTTTGGCATTTTTGTCTTTTGAAAATTCTTCTTTATGCTTTATTTAATTTCAAATAGACAATTTAATTTTGGATTCCTGGTGTTTTACTCTGAATTAATTTTTATTTACTGAAACTCATTTTAGAGATGCGTATTCAAATTTTAAACCATTTTGGCATTTTTGTCTTTTGAAAATTCTTCTTTATGCTTTATTTAATTTCAAATAGAGGTAAGAATTCGTTTCGACCTTATGCAAATATTCTGAAGCATTAAGAAGAAGCTATCGATCATTACTACGGTTACAATTTATGCAAAAATTCAATCTAATATGTATTGAACATGTATTTCTTTATATATATATATATATATATATATATATATATATATATATATATATATATTTCCTTAATTTTTGTAACAATCTGTAGCAATAGTAAAATGACCGCACTTTTTTTAACATTAATGTAATATTGACCTTTCCATGATAATTTTAAAAGTTGTTACATATTTCATGCATCTTCTCGTATTAGAGTTTAGTTTTATATATATATATATATATATATATATATATATATATATAATCGTGGTAAAACTTTTTTCTTGAATGATTCACAAAGTTTAAAGTATGATAACATTTGAGGGGACACGAAAATACACGTTTGAGAAAGCTGGTACATTGTATACCCAATAAAAAAAGTTCGTGAAACAAGTACTTTTTTATTTTTTCTTCCCGAATTTTTTTTTTTTTTTTTTTTTTTTTTTGCATATCACTATTATAATGTTTACAAAACAGGGATATTTATATCTCAATTTTAAGAAAGAGATATGAAAAATTTCAACATATAAGTTTGATGATTTAGGTTTGGGTAAATACATAAAACTAACCTCCATATTCATTATAGGTTCTGTTTCATATAAACATCCAGGGGGGGGGGAGGAAGCTGTTGAGATCCAGATAAATAATCGACAGTTTTTTAATTTTAAGGCACTGTCCATTTACGCAGTATACACTGGACATGGCACAGATTACATAATTTTCTACCAAACATGAAAAACGTATTAAAATTATGTTTAAAAGAAATGTCAAAAAAAATAAAATAGAATAGAATTCATTACACTTTTATTTACTCCTTTTTAAGAAAAATAATTTATACCTATTGTGCAATTTTTCAACAACTTATTTAAAAAGAATAATTTTTTTATTCGCATTTATATAGACCTAGAAAATGTCCACTCATCAGTCGCCATTTAGCGACTAAACAAAACAAAGTAGCAATTAAACAAAATTAAACAATTCTCCGCATTATACTTTTTTGAAATCCCGTGACCCTTTTATGCATAAGTTTTATGAAAAGAGTTCGTGAAATGTGTATATTTTTAAAATTAAATAAAATTAAGTGAAACAACGATTAAATGATCCAATCAACGATGAAAAAAAATTCCATATTTTAAAAAATTGCCTATGATTAAACATAGTTTATTTTAATCAATGGCGAAATAGTTTCACATTGCAGTTATCGAGCGCTGAAAAATATTACTTTATTTGTCAATCAACTAGAAAAAAGCGCTACGGGATGGCTCCCTCTCTTCGGTAACATGAAGCATGGAGAACATTTCAGACTCGAAATATTTTACGTGCACAAGTTACCAATGTACAAGTTTGGCCAGATAGAGTATCAAATCCACTAACCAACATAATTCTTCGATTACAAACGGAATGCTCTACCGAATATTTTTCTATATTATAAATTAGATTATTTTCTTAATAAATTAATTATATGACATTATTGAAAATTTGCTGTTTTTGATTTAAAAAAAAAAAAAAAAAAAAAAGTTTTTTTTCCACCTGCGCTTACTTTATGTGATGTAAGCATTACTCTTCTATACTATTTATTTATTTATTTATTTTGTCGAAATATTTCCTATATTTCTTACAGTCACAGCAAAAATGTACATTCAGTTCGTATCTAGAAAAAAAGAAAAAAAAACACGAGAAAGAAAATTAATCATAACTTGCTAAAGAAATCTCATTTATCAAAAAGAACTTCCATAAATAAATCGAAAACATTTCTGCTATAAGAAATAGTTAGTTTTAATACTGATTCGAAGAGATAAAAAAGTGAAATACATGAAAATTAAAGAAGCAAATATAATTTAGTGTACTTTATGCTAATAAAAAGGCATACATACTCACACACTAATACAATTTTAAGGATTAATGTATCTTTTAATTATTCCAAATATATGCAAACTTTATAATTGTTAATATAGCTTGTGATTACTAGCAATAACACAATACGATCAACGGTTTACAATAAATTTCATTTTTATTAAAATCACACAATCAACTGATTGGGAGAAAATCATATTTTGAATTTTTTTTTATTTTTCCGACTGAGTGAAAATAATGCCTGGACCGGGAGTCGAACCCCGGATCTTTGACTTACAAGGTCAAGGCTCTACCAATTGAGCTATCCAGGCCGACAAACCGGTCGGCATTACTCACTCAGACAACCTTTAGGCAGAAAACGTCTGGTCTATCATTTAGATAGCTCAACAGAAATAAGCCGCAGGTAATGGAAAACATCATTAAACAATGGGAAAGAAATACAATTTTTATTAAAATCACACAATCAACTGATTGGAAGAAAATCATATTTTGAAATTTTTTTATTTTTTCGACGGGGTTCGACTCCAGGTCCAGGCATTATTTTCACTCAGTCGGAAAAAAAAAAAAAAATTCAAATTTCATTTTGTTTAATTTCTTTTCAAAATGTAATTATTAAAAAAAAAAAAAAAAAAAAAAAAAAAAAACTAGAATATTGTTTGATTTAAAAGAAAATATGGACAAAGAAATACAATCTATAAAAATATTTTTCTAACGTGGACCAGTCACGATTACATTTTGTCGAAACGATATGATAGTGACATGATTAATAAAATACATAAAGATAAAAAATATTATTTATACATGAGAGCAATATTAAAGCACGCGGACTCAGTCCAATGATCTCATTAGAAAAATGACGATATTTGTCTGATGAAATCATTTTATAGAAAACTGTATAATAAAAGTTGCATCTTTATAATCTTTGTAAGAGTCATTTTAAACCTAACAATACTTTAAAGATATAAACAAAATATGAACTGTCGTTATAAGTTGACTAAAAAACGCAAAAATAAAAAGTATAAAGAAAATAGATATTAGATTTTTTTTGGTAAAAAAAAATGCCAAAATTAACTAAATAAATAAATAAAAAGGCATCGCCAACATGGTGACAGATATTTAAAAGTCGCCATGGCTGTCCTATACTAAACTGTACTGCCTCAAGAAACTGGGTCGTCAAATATGAATTTTGAAACATTTCTTTGAACAATTTTAGTTTCACTATCGCGCAGTATTAATTCGGTACTACTAATAATCTGGCTTCTAATGAATTAAATTTAAATTGGGTCAGAAAATTGGTGTAATATTTATAAGTTTAAATTTTTAAATGTCAATAAGAAAAGGAATGATGTGCAAAAAACTCGCACGGGTTTGCTAGTTTTAATAAATATAATTGGGTAGTGATAGTAAAGGGATCAAGATCGTTTGATTGCACCTGTTCTTAGTAAGGGTAGGAATGCCATCCATGGAGGTCTTTATATAGGGTCCTTAGCTTGAATTTATTCGAGTATCGAAAAAAGCACGGAAAACTCCAACAGATTAGTCAATTAACGTAAATTTGGAAGAAACCCGCCACTTCCCGTTTATCAGCTTCGAGAGCAATTAAAATATAACAATTATAATTTCCTCATCATTTAATTATTTTTTATAAATTTCTAATTTAGATCTTACTACACACAATACTAATAACATCGATGAACTCCGTTCATAGCAAGGAATGAATAAAGATTGGAATGCCGCACTCAATAGGCTACCTCATATTTATCTTATCTTTATTCGCTACATAATTTTAAGGATGTAAATTACCTGTTTTAGTTTTCAGGAAATTTCTAAGCTATTTAGAATCCAATAATCTCCATAATGGATGGTTATGGTGAAAGTTGTATTATTTTGATATGCTATAAAAAAAAAAAAAAAAAAAAAAATCAATTTCGAATATTTTAGGAAATTTTTTAAGTAGAATACTGATAATCAATAATGTTCATACCAGTATCATAAATGTTACTTTAAATATTGTCTGAATTTCTTATGCTTATGCAATAATTCTCATAATGCATGGTAAGCCAAATTTTGCCATATTGCATTCTGTACATTTTGCTATGTACTAACGAGTGTAGCAAGCATTTTTGTCTTTAAGAAGGTCAAAAGGGGGGAGCTTATTACTTAAAATAATAAAATACCCCAACAACAATGTGTTAAAGCAGAGCCTCTTTAAGTAGATGCCTAGTGAGTCGTTCGAAAACTTGGCAACAGTACAAGAAGAACATAGCCAGTAGATGGCGCTTGATACCGTGTCGTAAAGTTCTGTTTATTTCCCGCGGTTCAATTGACTTTCAATTGAGTTCTTCATGGTTTATGTTTTATTAATTTAATAAATGTGAGAGGTTTTTTCTTTATAATATGGTGTATTACGTCGTTCCATTTTGTAAATCGGACAGTCGCCGTGAAAATATATGTTTTCAAATGGCCTGCAAATATTTCAAGACAAGGTATGTAAACTGCATAAGTAATTAATGCAAAATCACCAACCCTCCGGATTTTTGAATATCAATAATATTTTTCACAAAAAACATTATTTTTATTTATTACCGTAAATTCTATGATTAAGACGAAGATAAATTTAAAAGAAATTATGATATAAAAATTCGAAGGGTTGACGCCTTTGTTAGTAAGTTAGATTTAACAAATAAAATAGTTATGCTTATTTCAAAATGAAATGAAATTTTTATTTATTGATGTAGGAATACAGAAAAATAACTTGTTCTTAGTTACTTTGAAGTAACTCAAAATTGGAGTATTTTATAGTTTTATTCATAAATTACATTAGTAACTTATGAATAAAACTATAAAATACACCAATATAAGGAACAAGATTGATTTATATTTTTTAATACCACTGTTTTTTAAAAACTTGTGTAAATGCGTATAAAATTTTGATTATTTCAGTTAAATCGATACAAAAGTGTTGGGAATCTTGAAAAGAAAAAATAGAAAATTTTTATTTCTACTTTTGTTCTTTTTAAAAATATTAAATTTTAAGATTCATAACATTACTTTTATTAACCTTTTACCACACAAATGGAATATAGAATTAAAAATTCATGTAAAAATTAAATATCATGATTACTGATTTGAAAAATTATCAGATATGACAGAAAGATGACTTGATTTTTTGAAATAGAAATTCTCCACATCCATACACTCACATACACACACACACACATATACTGGCTAATTGCCAAAAACTACTTTTTTTGGACTCATGAGACCTTAAAAATATAAATCAGGGGAAAACTCGAGATCGAATTTTTTGAACCGAACACAATACTTTCATTACGTACGGTAGTAGGGTAATGGAAGTAAAAATATTTCAAGGATGTTATTAATTTGTCCTTAAATTTGCCAATCTTCATCAAATTTTTCAAATTGAAACCTAATACGAGTTTTAAAATACAATTGTGAATTTCCTGCATTTGTTTGTTTTTGAGTTATTCTGACAATAAATATGCATATAAATCAATCACTAAAAAAAAAAAAAAAAAATGTTTTTTTGTATTCAGAGAACCCCAAAACGTGACTTTATTCAAAAACCTGAGTTGAAAATAGAACTTCAAAAAAAAAACTTTGTTTACGTTATAGGTTTAAAAAATTAATTTTCCTTCTTCAACAGTATTCGTCGACATAAAAAAAGTGTAGCAAAGCACTTCCGTCAATTACATTCTACAGAAAAGAACGTTTAGCTTAATTTTGGATAGCCCTGTATATTTTCAATAAACTATGTGCACATCAGATTGTGCATTTAAATTTAGTCTTATATGAAAAACACCTAACACAAAATGAAATACACTTTCAGCATTTTCCAAGTATATCCGAGATAGACAAACCGACGCGCACAGACCAACCGCTAAAAACATTATTTTTCGTTTCAGGAGACCTCAAAACATGTAAACATAACACAACTTTATTTCGAAACTGTCTATCAGTTTCGAAAGCGTACCCCTCGGAACTGGGGTGCTACAACGAAACTACCGAGACTGTCTCACTCCCGGCAATTTTTGGCTGTGACGTCATGTTCCGAGAGTGTCAAAAAATGTGCTACAACGAAGCTCACGGAAGCTCTCTCTTGGTTTTCGGTCTCGGAAACTCCTGCCGAGATTTATCGAAAAAATATCACCAAGCGCAGAGCTTGTGGGAACGAGTTTTCGGCACCGAAATATATGTAATGTGTCCGCCATTTAAAAAAAATAAAAAATGATGAATTAAAGAGTAAAAAACGTGTACATATGTTATATTTTTTAGAAAGAACTTTCAAAACTATTAATTTTTTGTGTGAACACTATATTCGTATAATTATTACTTTTAAAGATATTCGATTAGAAAGTTCACGAGTGACAAGAGATGTATCCCTTTTGTCAAGTACACTATTAACAGAAACAATCGAATATTGAAGACTAAAGAATAACTTTCTAAATTTAATTAGTTTTTAAGTCCTCAGAGCTATGAATTGGAAGCTAAATTATGTAAATTCATCATTCATAATGAAATACGATGCTAATTTAATGACAGTATATTATAATACATTAGTTGCAGTGTATTATGTCGTCAGTAGCTCGATCGTAGCGTATTTGATTGCAGACCCAAAGTGCTCGGGTTCGATTCGCGGACGGTTCGTTTTTTTTTTTTTTTCTTCTTCTTTTATTTATTATATATAATAATAATAAAAAAAAAAGGGGGGGGAGATTTATTTTAAATATATATATATATATATTTTTTTTAATAAGAAGAATACTTTAAATATTAGGATTTTCCTAATATATTACTAACAAGATTATATATTACTATTTTATATTACTAACAAGAAAAGTATGAATACTTAATTTATTAATTATAAAATAAATAAATATGTATGTATATAGTTCAATTGCAAAAAAATAATTTAAAAATAAACTGCTTGATCGTTTTATTTTACTGCTGATTGTTATCATTACTAATCAGAAATAAATAAATTATTAAAATACATACACACACACACATATGTATTTCGAGTTGATGCTAAATTATTTTCTGGTAAATTATAAATTAAATTTAACCACCCTCCCCTAGCAAAAATAAAATTAAAAATTCCAGTCTAAATAAATTATTTTATAAATGCTTGATTATTCTTCTGTTTTTAAATAAAAAATCATTATTAATCAAAGATTAAACTTTTAACAACCTTAAAAATTTTTCTTCTATATAAATAATTTATTATTTAATAATTTATTTTTTATTCCTTGCTGAATATTTGTGTAATTCCTGATTTAATTTAGTAATTATTTTCTATTTCATAATTAAATAAATTTAACTTTTTTCTTTTCTTTTTTTTTTTTTTTTTTAGTTAAATAAAAAGTATTTACAAAATAAATTAAATGTTTTAAAAGTAAACATTTAAATTTTGATGACAAATTATTTATTTTAAGCAAATATTCTACGTTTTTTATGACTTTTTATTTATTTATTTATTTATTTATTTATTTATTTTTTAAAGGCAAACAAATATTTAAAATAATTTTTTCTTTTCTTTCTTTCTTTTTTTTTTTTCTTTTTTAAGAAGAGTACTGCAAATATGCAAATATTAAAATTTTCCTAATATATATATATATATTACTAACAAGGGAAGTATGAATATTTAAGTTATTAATTATAAAATAAATAAATATTTATATAAATATAGATTTTAATTGCAAAACAACAATTTAAAAATAAAGTGCTTGATAATTTTATTTTACTTCTCATTGTAATCATGAGAAATAAATAAATTACTTTAATTAAACAAATTATTTTCCATTTTTATTCTTTGTTGACGAGTGCATAGATCTTAATTTGTTTTAATAATTAATTTCTCGTAAATGATTAATTAAATTCAACACAAACACAAAAAGAAAAAAAAGTTTCTTTTCAGGTGAAATAAAATAGTCAATATTTTTATTTTATTTTTCTTAATATATATTTTTTTAAACATAGTATGCCCTAAAAATATATCCTTTGAATATATATGTAACACTTCCTGATTTTCTTTCTATTTTATTTTATTTTATTATAATTTTTTATTTAAGTATCACTAACAAGGAGAATATGAATAATTAATTTAATAATTAGAAAAAATAACTTTTTTTTTTTTTTTTTTTTTTTTTTTAATATAATAAAATATTTAAAAAATGAAATGCTTTCACTTCAATAATATTTCTACTTCTATAGTCATTATTAATCAAAAAGTAAATTGCAATTTTTAACTTCAAAAATACAATTTCTTAAATTTCTTTATAATATTTTGCTAAATTATTATAAAGAAAATATTATAAACACACACACACATATATATATTTCGAGTTGATGCTAAATTATTTTATGGTAAATTATGCATTAAATTTAACCACCCACCCCTACAAAAAATAAAAATTAAAAATTCCAGTCGAAATAAATTATTTTACAAATGCTTGATCATTCTTTTGCTTTTAAATAAAAAATCATTATTAATCAAAGATTAAATTCTTAACCTTAAAGATTTATCTTCTATGTAAATAAATTTATTACTAACTTACATTTTATTCCTTGGCACTGAATATCTGTGTAATCCCTGATTTAATTTAGTAATTATTTTCTATTTCATAATTCATTAAATTTAACTCAACTTCTTTTATTTTTTATTTATTTATTTTTTCAGTTAAATAAAAAATAATAATTATTTGGATTTTTATGACAAATTATTTATTTTAAGCAAATATTCTAAAAGGAAAAAAAAAAAAAAAAAAAAAAAAAAAGGATTAAACAAGGGTCGAACCGGGGAACTTCCAGACAGCAGAAAGTTACTCTACCACAGCGCTACTGGCTACCTGCAGAGATTTCTCCCTCAGTCTTAAATTATATTTTACAGCTCCAATTCTTTCATTATAAACTAGCAATTTTACATGGTTTAGCTTAGAATTTATAGCTCTAAATACTCCAAAATTGATTATTTTTCAGAAAATTATTCTTTAGCCTTTAATTTTAGACTGTTTCTTTCGTTTAAAAATGCAGTTGACAAAGCGATGTTCCTCTTCACTCGTGAACTTTCTAATCGAATATCATTAAAAGTAATGATTATACGAATATAGTGTTCACACAAAAAATTAATAGTTTTGAAAGTTCTTTTCAAAAAGTATAACTTTGGTGCATATTTTTTGCTTTTTTGTTTCATCAGTTCTTATTTAAAAATGGCTGACAACGTTGGATATATTCGCTTTTGACCACCTACTCGCTGTGATTGGTCAAAAGTATCCGGTACCGATAAAGTTTTATATCTCCGCACTGGGCTTCCGTTACCGGCTTCCAATACGTTCGTTGTAGGGCAAAGTACGAGTCTCGAAAACGTGAGTGCCGGGATCTTGGAAATTCGGTACCGGGAAGTTTCCGCCACGGAAACTTCTCGGCATGTTCGTTGTAGGGGTCCTGGTAGAGCTAATAAAATCTTGAAAAAAAAAAAAAAAAAAAAAAAAAACTTCGTGCGAGAGAAAACTTTACTCAAGAAATCCTTAATTTTAAAAATTTAAATCTTAATGGTTATTTATTTATTTTTTGTCACGGACTAGACAACAGATTGTTTTCTTCTCCAATTTTTATTACTGAATGTTAACTTATCTCGTTAATGTGCTGGTCTATTTTCTTATAAATAATATAAAATTCTCGATTTAAGAAAAATAATTCACACCTAATAAGGTAAAAATGTAACGTAAAGGACATGACCAAAAAAAAAAAAGAAAAAAAAGACATGATTTTAATAATTTATCATTATAAATTATTCATTCTAAACTAAAACTCATTTAAAGTTCAGAGATTTTAATTTATATAAACGAAACTTTCATCTGATATCTAAATTAAAAATTTTTTTGAAATTTTTATTGAATAAATATATAAAAAATAATTTAATCGCGTGATAGACATGCCATGTTTTTGCTTATTTAATTTTAAATTTCGTTTTTTAATTAATAATATATTTAAAAAAAAAAAAGGTGTTATTTATTAGATACGCTGTAATTCAATTAGTTGAAAAGCTAAAATAGGTCTTGTCCACTTCCGAAGAAAATTAAACCCTATACTTTTTTAAATATAAATATTTGAATATTTTTTTGAAAATATTTACGATAAAGCACTTTCACATCATTTTTTCAAATTAAAAGAAAAAAAAAATACAATTTTGGACTTTAAATTGAAATTAATAGCTAGATTTTTAGATGAAAAATATAACTTATCTATGAAAGAGAAGAAAATTGTTGCTCTGCGTAGGTGCTGTCACCTAGCGTTAGTTTTGTTTTTTAAATGTTGCCTAATTTAACATTGGGATTCGCTGCGCGTGGAAGGCATCTACTTAAGGAGGCTCTGGTTAAAGTATGCAGGGCTCGTTTTACTCCAAAAAGGAAGAAAAAAAAGTACTTTTTACACGTTTTAGTGAAAGACTGCAGGAAACGTAAAAGTATATATTTCGCGTGCGAAGTATGTGCAGTATTACATTATTAATTATTATTTTCATTATTATTATCAAGGAAATTATTCAAATTATTGTTACATATTCGGACATTATGATAAAAGGTATTTTAAAGCTAGTCTCACATCTTGGTGGTTTATCGGAAAATGTGCACTATTTTATCATGTTAAGAAAATTTTAAAGTTAAGATTAATACATGAAGTTTTTTAAGTTAAATAATAAAATTCAATTTGTTCGTGAAAATTATGTTTTATAACTGGTCCAATATCTTTTTGTTGTTTTCTCTTTGAGAAAGTTATCTACATAGACTAATTAACTGACTGAGTAACTGTTTTACATACAGAAGGATACCGTACATTTTTTGAAATCTCATTTCTCCAAAAGCGTAAAAATGTCTAAAAGAAAAGATCGAAATTGTCACAAATACATAGGTTTATCATTCTTATAGTCAAAAGGACATTTCTCCAGACCACCCTATAGTAGTAAGTCCCACACCGTTGTCATTTGCCCATAGCGCAGCACGAGTGCGACCTAAAATCTACTAAACCCTCAACCCAATACTTACAGTATGATGATGAACTATTTAAACTTGTAACCATAGGTGGACTTTGCTTAGTTCTCATCACATATTTATTCTCATACAACTCTCTCTAGTACATATCATACAACAATCTTAATAAAGGCAATGTATTCAGCAGATAGCACAGCCACAGCTGTCATTAATTTTCTACGACTTTTCAGATGGCTATATCTCACAATCTATTGATTAAAATGGAACTAAACTACATTTGTAAAATTTTAATTGAGAGAAGATATGTTTAGTAATATTATTGTGTGTGCTTGTTAATCAATATGTTGCGAAGTTATATAGAATGTTATAAAAAACAATTTTGTGATCGCAGAAACAGACTATAATTTTTACTTTTTAGAAAGAGAAATCCGCGATTTAAACTTTATTTTTTCTACATGTATCATTAAGAAAATTGTTTTATTTATTATTATTTTTCTAAAATACCTATTTTATGACCTTATTAATCGCACTGGCACTGTATTATACTGTAGATAAACGCAAGTTATATTTTTGATGTTAAGCTAAACTGGCAAAAGGCATTGTTAAATTTCAAAACCATAAAAATTCATTTATTTCTCCAGTATGAGAACTGTATTCGTTCAAAGGATTAATTATTTAGAAGACAGCAATCAAACTGAATACTGAAAACTTTTCTTTCATCACCATTAAAGTCTTTCTTGATGTACTCTTGACGCATTTCTAATTATACG
>OZ005652.1:210977596-211019596 GCA_963930645.1 Salticus scenicus | reverse complement strand
CCTACGCTAAGATGCGCTCTGCAGTGCTCCCCAACACTAGTGCTCCCAGGGATGACCCTTTACTATGCCTCGCATGCATCATAACTTCGAGTAATCTGGTGAGAAATTTCTTCATTCACTTTGGTCAGTAGACAATCATTTAACTTTGCAAACGCATGCAAATATGCATATTTTCTAAGTACTCATCTTTAGCACCATTGATGCAAAATTAAAGATCATTGTTATATCATTTATATTGTATTGTAAAATTATAGAGTAATCAATTTAATTAGTATTCAAAATTTGGATATTTAATAAAGAAATTAATTAAAATTATATGAATCTAATATTATTTGAGAGTAAATTTATTTATTACTAACCATATTATTTTTCAGATTAATGTTTGTATTTTAATTAGGATTAATTTTAGGGCATTTCACAACGCATGCCCGAATATCGAATTGATATTCAAAGTGTACGACCATGAAGCTATCACTTTAGAGCCACGAAAAGGAGGGTAGTCTGATTTTGGTTAATATCCGCCCAACACGTACGTAACCACCGAAGAAATTAACGATTATGAAAAAGTTAAGGAATTAATTTTAAGACAATTTCAACCAACGCCGCGTGAATGTTTAAGTAATTTTAAAAATGCGCTGCGTAATCCGTCAGAATCTCATGTCCAGTTCGCTTCCCGTCTAAGCGCTTCTTTTGATTACTATGGTAGATTGAGAGGGGTTAACGATGTTAAGCAATTGTGTGATCTTATAGTTTCTGATAAATTATATGAAACGTTGGATTCTAGAACTAAGGAACATATTAGTGTTCGAGAAGGTCAAAATTGGTTTAAACCCAACGAATTAGGTCGGGAGTGTGATTTATTCTACTCTTCTAGAGGGAAATCGTTAATTGAAACTAATAATAATACGCGAAACGAAAGTTCAGAGAATAAGCGGTTTGTAAACAAAACTCCTTTTAGAAAGACACATTATAATAATAAAGATCCCATAGTACGTAATTCGGTATCTAATCAAACTCACGAAAAGCATGAAAGAATGTGTTACATTTGTGGTGCAAAAGGGAAAACATTTCATTTCGCTAGAGTCTGCCCTAAACGTATTTCAGAAAAAAAAGAATTCCGTGAAAATCTTCCAACGAATTCAGTAGTTCAATCCGAAACAAGTCCGATTAACCTAATTGTTAATGAGCTCGAATATGTTGATATTTTAGTGGATGATATTCCACTTAAAGGGTTAAAAGATTCAGGTTCTTCCATTCTAATTGTAAATAAAAATAGCATTCCACAGACTAAAAATGTTATTTCTTCAACCACTCTAGTTAGCTGCTTTAATGAAAAGAAAGATGCAATTCTAACTGAATTTAAAATATCTTTGCCTAATCATGATTCAGTAAATATAATCGGTGCTTTATGCAACAATTTGACATGCGACGTAATTCTGCCTGGTAATATCTTTCATATTTTGAAACAACAAAATAAAGAGGAAACACATGTTTCGAATTCTACCGACATAGGGGGAAAAAATTTTCTGAGTTCGGGGGAAAGCGACTTCGATGAAGCAAGTGAGTGTTCTTTTCTTGTATTCGATCGAAAGGAAAATGAAATAGATTCTTTTTTTTTCAAATATGTGCAATTTTTCAGAAGAAGAAAAATTCGATGTCAGTTATATTTTAGATAAGTCGTTAAAAGAGAGATTAAGCGAGTTAATAAAAAATTATAAGCCCGTTAAAACAAAAAGTACTGATTTAAAAATGTCCATTATTTTATCTGATGATACACCAGTATGTTTACGCTCTCGCAGATTATCATTTGTAGAGAAATCAGAGGTGGATAGACAAATTGACCAGTGGTTGAAAGATGGTATAATTAGAGAAAGTACGTCAAATTATGCTTCGCCAATAGTGGTGTGTAGGAAAAAAGATGGAGGAATAAGGTTATGCTGTGATTATCGTGCTTTAAATAAGAAAATTATTAAAGATAAATACCCGTTGCCAAATATTGAGGATTTATTTGATAGATTAGGGAAGGGTAAAGTTTTTTCGACACTAGATTTAAAGAATGCGTTTTTACAAGTTGATGTAGAGGAAAAAAGTAGGAAATATACAGCTTTTGTGACCGATAATGCCCAGTATGAGTTTCTAAAAGTTCCCTATGGATTATGTAATAGTCCCTTAGTATTTCAAAGATATGTAAATTATGTGTTTAAAGACCTATTAAAAGATGGTACTGTAATTATTTATTTAGATGATATAATTATTCCATCTAAAGATGAGAATGAAGGGTTAGATAAATTAAAACGTGTGTTAGAAACGGCATCAAAATTTGGTCTAGAGTTAAATTTAAAGAAATGTCAGTTTTTGAAACGAAAGATCGATTTCTTAGGTCACATAATTGAGAATGACACGATTAAACCCTCAGTAGAAAAAACTCTTGCAGTCCAAAATTTCCCAGAACCTCGTAATGCTAGGGAAGTGCAGAGTTTCTTAGGTTTAACGGGTTACTTTAGAAAATTTATTCGTCCATATGCCAACATAGCAAGACCACTCAGTGACTTATTACGTGCTTCCACTCCTTTTAAATTCGAGCAAGAGCAGAAATTGGCTTTTCAAAAGCTGAAAGACATTTTATCTAATACGCCTGTGTTACACCTTTTTAAACAAGGTCATAAACTAGAAGTCCATACAGATGCATCTAAATTAGGATTCGGTGCAATCTTACTACAACAAGATGACGATGGACAGTACTATCCAATCCATTATATGAGTAAAAAGACCTCTGTACAAGAAGAAAAATACTGTAGTTATGAGTTAGAAGTGTTAGCGATAGTAGAAGCCCTTAAAAAATTTAGGAACTATTTGTTAGGTAGTAAATTCAAAATTTATACTGACTCTCAAGCGTTCACTAAAACTTTAGATAAACGTGAATTGACACCTAAGGTAGCCAGGTGGTCTTTCCTGTCTACAGACTACGAAGTAGAACATCGACCTGGTAAACAAATGCAGTATGTTGACGCGCTAAGCAGACACCTTGTAATGACTGTAACAACTGATACTCGTACTCATCGTATTGCTACTGCTCAAGAAAATGATGAGTTTATCAACACTATGAAATCTCTTTTACAACAGAACCAAAATGACGAATATGTGTTAAAAAATAATGTTTTATATAAAGTGTTAAATGATAGGGATGTACTAATTGTCCCAGAGATCATGCAAATTGAGGTCGTAAAGAAATGTCATGCCTTAGGACATTTTTCTTCTGAAAAAACTGAAGAGTTAGTTAAACGAGAATATTACTTTCCTAATATGAAAAAATGCATAGATAATGTTGTAAAAAGTTGTGTAGAATGTATACTTGTAAATAAGAAACAGGGAAAAGGAGAAGGTTTTTTGAACCCTATCCCTAAAGGAGATATACCATTATCCACGTATCACATCGATTTTGTGGGTCCATTACCAACCACTAACAAAAACTACAATCATATTTTCACTGTCATCGATGGATTTAGTAAATTTTCGTGGCTATACCCGGTGAAATCAACTTCTTCAGCAGACGCCTTGCAAAAATTAAAACAGCAAGCTGCTATTTTTGGTAACCCCGCAAGAATAATATCTGATCGTGGACCTGCGTTCATGTCGAAGGAATTTGCAGATTACTGTGTATCCGAGGGAATCGAACATGACACCATCACAACCGGAATCCCAAGAGGGAATGGTCAAATTGAGAGACTTCATCGAACAATCATTCCTCTATTATCCAAGTTATGTATAAATGACCCTAACAAGTGGTACAAGTTTGTTGAGGCTGTTCAGAAAACTATTAATTCCACCACATCTAGAAGTACCAAAAGAACTCCTTTTGAACTACTCACTGGAGTAACAATGAGAAAGAAAGAAGATAAGAGAATACTTGAACTCCTCGAAGAGGAAAGGATAAATTCCATGCTTGATAATCTTAACACCATTCGTGAAGAAGCAAGAAAAAGCATTCTTAAGGTTCAAGAAGAAAATCGCCGATGTTACAACAAGAAGAGAAAGAAAGCCCATGTGTATAAAATTAATGATCTTGTTGCCATCCAGCGAACTCAGTTTGGAACCGGCATGAATCTAAGACCAAAATTCTTAGGTCCTTATAAAGTTGTGCGAGTAAAGACCAAAGACAGATATGAAGTCGAGAAGATAGGTGATCACGAAGGACCTATACATACTAGTACTTCTGCAGACCATATGAAATTATGGTCCACAAACTAAACTAAAATCCAATACTATGGACTGATGAACTTTAAAGAAAAAGTTAACAGTGAATTTTTATGTACATAATTTTTTTTTTTTAATGTCTGTTTCTCTTTTTTGTTTTTTTTTTTGTTTTTTTTTCTTTTAATTGTATTTTGCAGATATCCTTTAGTATCCCAGGCTGGTTTACGGTGAGGTCACCGCACATCAGAATGGCAGAGCGTTGTGGGAAGTTCCTTGCACAGCCAACAGATGGCGCTGCCTCCGATGCTTATCTTTGAACGAGATGACGAACGGGAGTCAGTAGAGATCTGGCTGCAGTGGAGATCGGTTGAGACCGTCAGCGCGAAGGCTGACATGCTCATTTTCTCCTAATTAGAGCTTGTTGTGCTCTTAATACGTGTGTAGAGCCATGGAAGACTCATTACTTCATTTTCACTATTTGATAGCACGCGTAGGTATTTTTGTGTATATAAGTACGAGTAGGTGCTTAAATGTTGTTTTGTTACGGTTATACTGATGAAGAAAGTTTGTTATGTGCTAAGCCTCGAAACCAGCTGTTGGATAATTATGCAAATTCTGCTATTATCATTTTTAATTTGTGTATCCTGTGTTGTATGTGTGTTACGTAATAAATGTTTAGTCTTCTAAGTCGCAACTCATCATTGCCCCACCTCTAGACACCCAGCCAAGATTCTACATGTATATATATATATTTAAGTAATTGTTTTGAATGACTTTAAACGATTGCATACATAATTTAATTTTTTGATTTAATGTTTGTTATTTAAATTCATGATTTAATTTAATATTTTTTAAAAAGCAATGCATTATTCATCATATACATTTATGTAAAAAAAAAATAAATAATGTACTTTTCATATAAATTTACAAATATTTTTCTAGAAATTAATATACAGATTAAATCAAACTTCTATATACTTTTTTTTTCTTTGGGGGGCGGGGGGGGTTAAAAAGTTAAAACATTATTTAAAAACAATTCACATTTAATTTAATAAAATCAAACAAATTTTATGATATTAATATAAAACAATCATTAAATATTTTTTATCATCTCAATAGACAATGACTTTATAAGTTTTAAAGTCAAATCTATAATAAGAAAAGAAGATGTCTGTCTGTCTCTCTGTCCGTCTGTCCGTCTGTCTGTCTGTCTGTCTGTCTGTCTGTCTGAGCATCTATACGTTCAGTCCCTACAGAACGCAGAAGTATAAAATTTGACATACAGGTGCTCAGAAGCCTTCCCGAGGGGATAGTGAAAACATAATTTAAAAATTTTAATTAGTTCCGGAGATATTAATTAAAATGTAGACCGTCTAAACAAAAAAAAAGAATCTCAATGACTGAGAATTCACCGCGATTGCATAAAAATAAATATTTTAACGGAGTTAAAATTAGAAAAAGTGGAAAACAAATTAGAAATATTAGTTCGATAGTTACGAATTTGGTATCAAATGAAAGGGGATTTTTTTCCGAATCTAAGAGTGCAAGTGGCTTATCTCTACAGCAATTAGATTTTTTAAAATTAACTAAAGAATGAAATTTAGTTGGCAACAGGCAGAACACGTGCTAGACATGCTGGCTTGCTTTTCGTTTTTCGCCCACGTGACAAAGTACTGGAAATAAAAAAAGCAGTTTTTGAATTTTTTCAATTTAAAATCCATCAAAAGCAGAACTTCGAAATTGCCCGTCATTCTGGCTCACCTGTATGCAGTTAAAAAATCTAAAGTATAGCTTTAAAAATTAAATAAACAGACATATTATATTTATTTAAATTCATTTTTATTTCATCTGTTAATGACACCAAAAGTTACTTTTAACAGAATAATATTTTTTTTTTTTTTTTTTTTTTTTTTTTTTTTATGAATTTGGTTGTAAAAAAGCAGTTTTGGAATTCTTAATTTTTAGACGGATTTCAATAGAAATCGTTAATCGCCCTTGATAGATTAGCCATTTTGAGTCTAAAATATATCAAAAAAATTCATTATTGTAATACATAATACATCATTCAAAAGATATTTTGAAGTATTTTTATTGCAGGCTATTAAAAATGATATAAGCCGTTCAAATTCTGTACGAAAATTTCGGAGAAAACTACGGAAAAACCAGAAAATTTTTATTCTTTTATATTTTACAGAGTTTGAAATTTAGATTTTCGCTCACATTTCGTACTAATAATTTTTAACGGTATATAGCCCGGAATTAAGCAAGTTTTGGATAAAACCACAGATAAGTCAGACACAAATCTTTAAAAAAAATGTTTGTATTATCTTTGTATTTGAGCTTCTAATTAGTATAATTTCATTTTTATATTATCGAAAGTGGAATTTGCGATTTCACCTGATTTACACGTTTTAAGGTGTCCTGATTAGGTTTTCTTTTGTATCTCAGCTACTAATTAAAATAATTTCATAAGTAATACATCATTTGAAAGCTTTATTGATTTGGAATTGAACAATATATTACAGAAATTTCCACCGCCAGATGGCGCTGCAAATATTTTAAATTTTCAATATTTCAAATTCTAATGAGCGAGGAAGGTGTTGTAAGTTTTAAAACGGCAATAAGGCGCCGCAGGCGCCACCGAGCGGGACTTAGCTAAAGTCAGAAATTTGAAAGATCATAACATGGTGAGCGAACAGGCTGTTCCAGATATTGAAAAGGGAAGAGGGCACCGAAGGCGCTACCGCACGGGAATTTACTGCGATTTCAATAAGCTATTTTCACGATAGATCAATAAGCTGTTATTAGACCTGAAACGGGAAAAAGGAGCCGCAGGCGCCACCGAGCGGGAGTTTCGTAAAGTCGGATTTTTCAGGGATCGCGAACCAGCTGGTCGCCGAAGGCGGCTAGTATTTAAATAAAAATGTGTTTATAAATACAGAAAAGTATTTTTATGTTTTATTTACTAAATTCGAAAAAAAGAATAATATAAAAACCTTCTTCTTTTAAAATTTTAAAAATTTCAGCTGTAGTTGTGAATGTAGTTTTTTTTTTTTTCTTTTTTTTAAATAATTATTTTGAATAATTCTAAACAATTGCATACTTCCATTTAATATTTTGGGCTTAGTAAATCTAAACAACTCTAAAGCTTAATATATTTTAGAAAGCAATATATTATTCATATATGTTTGTAAAAAATTAAGAAACGTACTTTTCATATAAATATACAAATAATTTTCTAGAAATTAGTATATACAGTGTAAATCAAACATTTATATACTTCCTTTACTTTTTTTAAAAGAAAACATCTAATATCATTAAAATAAATTCCCGTTTAATTTAATAAAATCAAACAAATTTTATCACATTAGTTCAAATCAATATTTAAATATTTATATCATTTCAATAGGCAATGGCTATATAAATTTTAACTTGAATTATTTAACTAAAAATAAATTTATAAAAAAAGAAAAATATTTTTATGTTTTACTCACTAAATTAGCATTACAGTTTAATTAATTTTGCTTAAATATATCTCAATATCAAATATTTCAATAGCACTTAAACGAAAAATATAGTTCAAACAAAAAATAAATTAAAAACATAACTATTCAAACTTAAAAATATATTCGCTCATTATTAAAAGAATTCTCTAATACGGATATGTATTAGAGGATTCTTTTAAAAAGTTTTCTTTAAATAAATAGCATAATAAAGATGCAATGTACTATATTTCAAAATTAATTTTTGGAAAAGAAAAAAAAAAAAAAAAACAATTAAAACATGAGTACATACCATGTAAATAAAATAAATCTATTATTTTGAATCTTTAGAAAGTGATAAGAAAATACTCCCTCTTTATTTTGCGGAGTAAATAATTTATATCGAGTGGCTGATTTCATTTTAACAGCCAGTCTAATATAAAACTTTACTTGGCTATTTTAAATTTCCTTTTCATCTAAATGACAGAATTAAATTGAACTGGAAAACTACTCTGCTACAACACATAAAAGAATCCACACTCTGTCTTTGCTTTTTATTTTATTTTTTTTCATTTTCACAACAAACAAATAACCTATATTTAACATGGCGATCGTCGTCTGATCTTACTCATTGTAATCAAAATAAAACAAACCACGTGCTTCGTCCTGATTGGATGAAAGAGTTAACCTCGAAAGCAGTTTCTCCCCATCTCGTTTGATTATAACGTTCGAAAGGCAGAATCGCTTTACCGCTTAATATCGTTATGAAAGTGATTTCGATCGAAAAAATAACAATCGGTTTGTCATTTTAACGAACAGGCCAGAATAGACCCACAGGTCTCATCAACCGTCGCGATATTATTCAAAATCACAATAACGCCAGGTCACATGCTGCTGTCATCACTCGCCAAAAGTTACTGGGCTTTGGTTGGGAGATTTTATCCTACCCTCCCTATTCTCCTGACTTCGCACCAACTGACTATCACCTATTTCGTGCGTTGAACAATTCCTTCAGTCAGAAAATCTTTGATGATCTTGATGCTGTGAAAACTGCCATCCAAGACTTTTTTGACTTAACCGCCGGAATTTTACCGCCGTGGGATTCATCTCCTACCAGAAAGATGGCAAGAGAACATAGATAGCAATGGGGATTATGCACAATAATAGGTACTGTTCATTTTGCGTTTATTTGCTCTTCTTTATAGACGATAAAAACGGGTAGAACTTTTGCACTCACCCAGTACACTGTAAAGGTAAACGTCATAAATTCAGTTAAAAAAGAGTCTTAAACTGGCGGTTATTTTTTAAGCGAAAAAAAAAAGTCTTACTTTTTGACACACTATTTTGCATATGAAATTAAGATATTTCAAACGTGTTAAAACACCGCCATGTTTTGTTAGGCTTAAAAACACCGCTATTTTTAAGGTTTTTTAACAAATAAATAAATAAATAAAGGTGGCTTATGACTCTGTTTTTCTGTTCAAAATAGATTTTAGCATTTTCTAGACCATAAATAAAATATCATTTGTTAAAAAAAAAAAAAAAAAAAAAAAAAAAAAAAAAAAAAATTCCCATTACCAGAGAAAGGACTCGAACCCATACCGGACGTCCAATCGGAAAGCTGGCGTTTGAAGTTATTGTCTTCATTAGTCATACCACTGCAGAACACGACATACCTCGATAAAATATAGTAAAGTTTTATATTTTAAGGGGACTTCACACCTTTGATTTCGCACTATCGAAGTTTTCATTGAATATTTCCGTTTAATATTTATAATTTGAACAATACTGGGTATTTCTATTCAATAAAATATATATTTAGGCAATAATATTTTGATATATTTTTCACATACTTAAAATCTTTAAATAGCGTTTTCTCAGTCTGCACTTTTTTTAGGAATTTGTGATTTTCAAAATGATAAAACTTCAACAGATAATTAATGAAAAGCTTAATAGTTTTTTGATTATATCAAAGTACCTACTTAAAAGAAAAAGTTAGTGATGGATTTTGTAATTTTTTTTTAATTAGTTTTTGAGAAAAAATAAATAAATAAACGTTGCATGTCTATGTAAAGAAATATGAAATATATATATTCCTTTAAATATTTTTTCTTTAAAGATCTAACAAAATCCATTCCCCGATTCTTTTACGTAGGATCTATTAATCATCCAAAAAGTTATTAAGTCTTTTCTTAAATATCATTTTGAAAAAATCACGAATTCAGGAAAAATGCAAACTTTGAATACGCTGTTTAAAGATTTCAAATATATATATATATATATATAACAGAAACTTTGCCTTAATATACATTTTATTGAATAAACCTAATAGAATTCAATTTATAAACGTTATAAATATATGAAAATTCTAGCCCTCGATGTTTGGACAACATGTTTATCAAAAAATTTTCATATTACCAAAAGTTCTCATTTTTTTTTTTTTTTTTAATAAAACAAATTTAAATCTTTGATAGTTTCTTTTTAATTTCAACTTTAGAAAATATTTTTTTTCCGCTGCAAAGTTAAAAAGTCTTTTAATTAAATAAAATAATTATTATTCATGTTATATTTTTTAAACTTCATCTTAATGCAATGATCAGTAGAGAGCACCACTACTCTTCATTTAAATAATGAATAATGCGATGCAAAATATTTCATTTTAAGATATTTTGAATGTCTAATTTTCAGACATATTTTTTTATTAAGACATTTTATGCTAGTTTGTTTCCACTACCAGTTTATTAAGTTACAGAAAGTGTCTAAATAAAGATATCTATTATGTATAATCCGTTTTTTAAGATGTTTAAGTGTTTTAAACACTTTTTCAGACATATTATTGTCTTACTTTAAGACTGCTTTATTTGCAGTGTAGCGGTTGGTCTCTCTCCGTTAGTGTACCTGTGTAAGTGTGTCTGTCAGTCTGTTATCAGCATATCTCAAGAACAAATAATAGCAGAAAGTCCAAACTTAGTATTCTAAATATGTATGATATAAAAATGCTACAGTTAATTTTTCGTTGAGATCAAGTAAATAGTTCGCGTACAGGGACATTCAGGGAATTTCAAATACAATATGTCTATGGGGAAATTTCTGGTAAGTACAGTGTATCATCTATAGGCTGATTTATGCAAAACGGAACGAACAAAAATTATTATATTTATATAAGTATGTTTTGTGCAGATTGTGGTACAGGAATCATTCATCATTCGTTTACAGGGCTACCCAAAATGTATGGATAAATTGGGGCTATACTTGGAAATTGCAGAAATCATAACTCCTTTTGTGTTAGATGTTTTTCAATTAAAATTAATTTTAAATATACAGTATTGTTTATAGTGCGTATTGGTTTTAAACAATATACAGCGGTACCCAGAATTAAGCGAAATATTCTTTTCTATTGAATACATTTGATAGAAATGCTTTGTACATTTTAATATGTCTACGAATACTGCAAAATTTATTTTTCATAGCCATACTGCAAACAAAGTATTTTTGAAGTTCGATTTTCAACTCTGTTTTCTTTCATAATATCACGTTTAGAGGTGCCCTGATTACGAAAGTCCAGTTTTTAGTGGTTGATTTATACTTATATCTGTTATCAGCATAACTTAAAAACAAATAACTGCAAAATTTTACTTTCTCTTACCCATAAGGTAGAGAAAGTATTGTTTTTGGGTCAAATTTTCGAAAGCGAGATTTTGTTATATTTATAAGTTTTGAGGTCTCCTGAATACGAAAATCATGTTTTTAGCAAATGGTCTGTGTGTATGACTGTCTGTGTGTGTGTGTCTGTTATCAGCATATCTCAAAAACAAATTATGGCAGAAAGTTCAATCTTGGTATTCTAAATGTGTATCATATAGGGATGCTACAGTAAGCTTTTCGTTAAGATCAAGCAAATGGTTCGTGTACAGGGACAATCAAGAGAATTTTAATACATTACGTCTATGGGGGAAATTGCAGGTAAGTAGAGTTTAACGTCTATAGACTGCACTAAACCAAATGAAATGAATATATATTTTTTGTAATAGAGATAGTTAACTGGGAAAAAAATTGTGTATGTAGGAGCCTCACCTCCCCCCTCGAGGGGAGTAAGTTTTCATGATGGGTATCTTTCAAAAGAGCTCGCCAATACCTTTAAAACGAATGGTTGAACCATCGATTTGCTATAATTTAAAACAAAGTTATCGATTTTTTTTTACGTTTAACGAAAAAAAACTATAAAAAATCTTTTTTTTTTTTTTTTTTTTTTTTTTTTTTTTTTTTTTTAATATTGAGAATAAAATACACTTTTTTTGGATATTTGCTGTTATACTACTTCTCTAATATGGAAATTGTCTGCATTATCATAAATGATAATTTTTTTAAATAATAGTTTTAATAAATTGTTTTTTAAAAACAGAATTATATTTTAATAATCGAATTAAATTCTATAGATATGTAGGTGCATTAGGTTTGAGGAGGGCAGTAGCCCTCCTCACACAGAACTAATTATCATATAAAACTCTTCAGAAGCCTAATATGAATTGTTTAACGCAGGTTTACATAACAGTACTCGTTATCTTACCTATTAATCTGCAACCTGTATTTATAGTATTAAATTCCAGGGTAAGAGAAAGTCGTGTAAGTAACACACCAGATTATTTTTTATAGTTGTATGCACTGTAATTGAACGGGCGTTTGAGAGGGGTGGTAGCCTTCCTCACACAGAATTGCATATCAAATAAAACTGTTCCTAAACCTCTTTTAGTTCATTTTAGAAATGCACTGAACTTTATTATCTTACGCTATTGATCTTCAGACATTGTATGCAAATATTTCATTATAGTATTGAAATGCATAGTACGAGAAAGTCGTGTGAGGGACATACCAGATTATTATTTCTTTTTCTTTTGTTCCTTAGTGTATAAATATATATTCTTCAAATTCGATGATGCGTATAGAAGTTTCTTTTAAAAAACAATCTTTATGAAAGCAGTAATATATATATAAATTAAAAAAGTAAATGAAATTTATTTAAACTCACCTTCATCAGGGTGACATTTCACAAAAAGATGATCTGAAAAAACAAAAATTATAAAATTTTAATGCAATTTAACTGATATAATTTAAATCATATTTACATTCAAATACTGAAATAACCTAACGCTGACTTCTAAATAAAGTTTTCATTAACTTCCCGCTTTCACAATTGGTAATAAAACCTTTATGTAAAAAAATATAGCCAACTCCAAACATGCAGCAATTAGTATTCAAAGAACTAAAAATAAAAGGAAGCGTTGCATAAAATGAAAGTGTAGATTTCACCTAAAAGTATAAAGTAAATTCCTTCACCAAACAACATAAACACAGCAAATTATCATAACTTTTGAAGTTATAATTTAAATTTGAATAAAATTTGATCATTTTTTACAGATTTGTTTTTAGACCGATAGCTACAAACTTTGTTGACTTGAATGATCCGTCTTCACACTGTTAAAAAAATGCAGAAAAAATACAGAAATTCTCTGTAATTTCAGAAAAAAAGTCGTAAAATACGTTTTGTCTACGTAATTTTTCCGTAATTTACGCCTTTTTTTCTGAAATTACAGAGAATTTCTGTATTTTTTCTGCATTTTTTTAACAGTGCACATTTCCCTTTATTGTTTTATCACTGCATACAATTGGTTCATTAATAACATCTACATAGAACAGTGGGCATCCTTCGCAATTTGGTAATTATATTTCTACGAAGTTACTAAAGTTTTCTTTAAAACATTTGCAGCATACGAAATCTTGATTGTTTATTTGCGGCTGTGTTTTTCAGATGCCAAAGTGAGATGAATATTTTGAATAGAATTTGATTTTTAAATTGAATAAAAGTTTCAATTTTTATTCAATTTGGCGCCGACATCAAAAGTTAGGATTAATTGCAGTATATATGTTGTTTAGCGAAGGATACTTTTACATATTTAGGCGCAATTTACAGTTTTATTTTAATCCAATTTTCCTTTAATTTTTAGTTGTTTGAATAGAAGTTGCTTTTTTGGAGTTAGTTCTATTGTTTTTTTTTTTTTTTCAGAAAATAGTTTTATTTTTTTCTTTTCAGTGAAAATGTATGTATCCGACACCTAAAGTAACGGAATTTATCAAACAAACGAAAAATCTTTTACATAAATGAAGACACACTTTGCATTTTCTCAAAAAAAAAAAAAAAAAAGGGGGGGGGGATTAGTTTAGGAGTTTAGTGAGTTTTGTATTGCACTAGTGCTACACTATAGGAAACTGGCGTCGGTCTAAGAGTCACTCCCTAAGGGTTGTTCAGAGACATACCATCATAATTTTGTCCAACTGAGGAGGGGATGGCTCCCCTGTTAAAAAAAAAAAAACTATAATTTTTATTAAAGCATACTCTTTATTTAACATATCCATTAGATATTTTGAAAGCATTCTTTTTCTTCCCTGAGCTCTGAGGAGCAAATATATCTTAATTTTTTTAGATTGTGAGCGATTTACAAACAAATTTTTTATAAACATAGATGTAAACATGCTGACAGAATTTTGTAACAGGTTAATCGAATATGTTGAAATTACTATTGTATCACTTGTTCAAACTATGTTACTAAACTTTGGTTATCTGTTCGTTACATAAATGAATGAAAAGTTCTAATAATAATTGACAAACTATAAGTGGAAACTATGTTGCATACATACAACATATATTGAACACATGCAAATGCACATCGGCATAATAAAACTAGCCAAAATAAATATATCTATATACATACTATAGTCACAGTTTGATTTGTATGTATATAGAATGTATCTATATACATACTATAGTCACAGTTTGATTTCATTTATATTTACAATACTTCCCTTACAAAGTTCGGATTCTATACATATTGTCAAATCATTCCTTAAACAGAAAAACGCATTTTGAAAATCTCTCTTTCGAATGCAGATGTTATCATGTATCATAACTTTAAAAATATCCGAAATTAATAGCTGTTCAGTACTTTTCAGTACTATTTGATAGTGCAATTAAAAAGCAGAGAAAAATAGTTTAAAATTATTTCTTTTAGAAAGAAATTCCATTCTATTTATATTTTAGCATGTAACTAAAACAGGAACGCTTTCTTAAAAGCAAAGTTTGAAAGAGCAAATGAAACAAAACTACGCTAACTCACTGCTGAAATACTGAAAACCGTGCGAAATTTCCGCACTTTTATTTCTTTTCTTATTAAACTTTAAAATTTGAAACTCATAAATATTACACCAATTTCACCACATAATTAAAATTTTACTTTAGACGTAGCTAAATTATTATTAGAACTAAATTAACATGTGCAATAGTGAAACCAAAATCATTTCAAGAAAGATTTAAAAATAAATTTCATGGTTGATAACCCAGTTTTCACACTTCCGCAGCTCTACAACTTTACTATAGGACCTCCAAGACGACTTTAAATTTGTCTCGTCATGTTGGCGTTTTGCTTACGTTATGTAAGTATTGTTATGTTTAAAATGGCGCTTACAAAGATTCTGACGATGCATCTTTTAAAAATACATTTTTCCATAAAATAATCTCATCAAATAAATGTCGTCATTTTCTCTTATTAGATCATTCAGCTGAGTCCGCGTGCTTAAATATTATCCATTTATTAATAATATTTTTTATCCTCGAGTATTTTATTAATTACATCACTATCGCATCGTTTTAACAAAATATAATCGGAACTGTTCCACATTAGAGAAATATTACATAGATTTTCAAATATGGTTAGATGAGCATTTAAAAGGTTCCTCCGGATAAATAGACAAACCAAAATTCCGTAAAAATGTGTCGCTATGCAAATTAATCTTAATGTTTATCATACCTTATTAAAAAAAAAAAAAAAGATTCTGTATATTTTAACGTAATGTAACCAATGTAAGCAAATACTTTTGCGAGAGGCTCTACTCCAGTCACGAGTGATATTGATATCAATTTAAATAAACAACGTACGTAAATAACATTACATCAGCTTCAAAGCACTCTGAATGTATTTCCAGAAATGAGAGTATTACTAACAGATCGAAGTCATGAATATTATTTTTAATTTCTGGAAAGCATCGAAAGCAGAAAATTTGTGCTAAATAGGAAGTAATAAATAGGAAGACAAAAAATATTTTACTCACTGCTAAAATAGCAGACAATGGCCAGCATGACTACGAGGTAATACGAGAACTTCATGGTGTCAAACTTCGATGCGTCAACTAACGTACTTAAAAGATGAAGTCAAGAGGTAGAATGCTTCCGAGGACGCAAGCACTCATTTTATACGATTGAATCACCTGCATCACTTTGAATAATAAATCAGACATGTCAGCTGTTTCAAGTACAGTTGGTCAACCCTTAAAACATATTGTTTACGAATTACTCAGATAATCCGATAACAGTGTCATTTCATCAGTGTCACTTCTTTAGGGTAATCGCTGTTCTTTTCAGTTTAACAATAGATTCATAAACCATGCTGGAAACAGAAGCCTTTCCATATTTTTTTTCCTGTCTTATTTAGAAAAATTATTGAATGTTTATGATTTTACCCAGTGAAAACATTTGTAACCAAGTTCTCTCTGAAACATTGTAGTTGGTATGAAGCAATTTCCGAAGATGACTCTGTTTAACAAAGATGAAAATTAACGCAAAGAATTTATCTCTGTTCCTATTTTTTTCTTTTAATTTTTTTCTCAGCCTGTCTGCCCCTCCGTGGTGTAATTTTCATTAATATTTTTAAATTGCCTTAAAATGATCAATGTAAGTCAGGTTTCTTATGTTACGTTTTTGTTGAAAGTGGTAAAAATTGTAGTGGATGTAATAATTAAACGTTTGGTATGCCTGAAACTTACTTAATGTTTAAAACAATCATAATTTTTGCTCAAACATAAAAGAACTTTTGAATAAAAGAGAAAAAGAATCCATGTTAATATTTACAGTTAAATTATTGCTTTTCTGAAGGGATTTTTCCGAAATACTTTAAAAGCGTATGTTTTCCATACAAGTAAAACAATATGTTAAAAATAGTATTTATTTTATAATAAAATATTTGAGAAGATAAAACTTTACACTTATTTATCAGAATAATTTTCTAAAAAATATTTATCTTTTATTAATTTATTATAAACTAGCAGGCTTTGCCCGCTTCGCTGGTCATTATATTGAAAAGAATTCTGGAAACACCATATAAAACGGTAAAAAAAATCTCAAATATAATAAGAATAAAAAATATCTTAACTCACTGAAATCAGTCAAAATCTAAGCTGACGTTCCCACTACCATCGGCAGTGATTTTTCAAATTCATTAATAAACTTGATTAAAATCCTCGTGTGCGCTTTGATACATACACCAAAATATCATTGTAATTGAATTTAAGCAAATCCGATCGTAAATATATTTGGTTGATTTCATTAGAAATCGACTTATTGCAATCACTTCGTTTATGGAGTACTAGCAGGCGTTGACCGTTTCGCTGATTGTTATATTGAAATAAAAAATCATTGAAATCAGTCAGAATCTAAGTTAAAGTTCCCGTTACCTTCGATAAAAGTTTTCCCGCTCTCCAGAAGTCGAGTCTGAAGCCTCAATGTCTCTGGCAGCGCATTACCTGTTTTTTACTCCCCCACCCACGCAGGTAAAGTTGAATGTTTTGCAAAATGCCATCAAAGTGCGTATTGCATACACTTAATCACCACCCACACACCAAAATTCGCCATTCTAAAGTAATTTTGAGCAGATTTAACCTTGAAAACGTATTTTTTGCCCTGCTCGACCCAAAGGGGTAATTCCGCAAAATCCGTTTATAGTGCATGTTACATACACATACCTAACCGACACATAAAAAAAAAACCGAGATCTTGAAATTATTTGAAGCACTGTTATTTTTAAATACGTGTTTTTTATCCCCCCCCCGTTCTTAAAGGACGGAAGGGGGAGGGAAATTCACAAAATCTCTTTATACTATGAATTTGATACATTTGACTGACCCACACATCAAAAATCTCCTTCCTAGGATAATTTAGTGCAGAGTTACACATGGATTTTTGTTTTTTGTCCTCCCCCCCCCCCCCCCAAGAAAGGTAGGGTAACGTTACACAAAATCCTTTGTAGTGTGTATTGAGTACGCATGAGCAGCCCACACATAAAATATTGCAATTCTAAGACAATTTGGAACAGAGTTGCGCAGGAAAACATGTCATTAGCCCCCGAACCTCCAAGGCGGGTTAAGAGGAATTTCAAAAAATCAATTTGTAATGTGTATGTTCAGTACACATACCAGTCGACATATCAAAAAAGTAAAGAGATAATAAGACTTCTTCACACACCATAAATTTTAAGCCAGCACAACCGGTTTCGAAAGGACGTAGCCTTCCTTCATCAGGTGCAAAAAACTCGTGCTACTGCCTTGGAGGCAAAAGCAAGACTGAAAGCAGGGCGAAAACCAGAGGGGGAGGAGCAACAAAAACAACCATTAGGAAGCATCATGCGGGACCAATCAGAGAGGAACACACATGCACACACAAAAACAAAAGAAGGAAGGGAAGGAATAAATATTTTTTTTTTTTTTTAAATATTAATAAGTAAATTTAATAAAATTTACTTATTTGTTATTATTTTTTATTTAATTATAACTAATATTATGTTATAAACATAATGAAGGAAATTATTTAATTGAATTAAACAAATTTTTCCAGGCTGTAGACAGCAAAGTGGAATGAGATTTTTCATTGACAATTTTATCACGATTAAGGTAAATAGCTAAATTTTCCAAAAAATCCAGTTCGGAAACGCGTTTGGCATGAAAGATAATTTTGGCACTCTTAAAATTAAAACTATGATCAAATTCCCAACTGTGCTTCGCAATAGAAGATGTAGAAATTTCTTTGTTAACAACATACCGAGAATGTTCACGTAAACGGCATTCAAGATTTCTTTTTGTTTGACCAATATAAGATAAATCACAATTATTAGGAGGGACATTATAGATACCCCACTTTTGCAGCTCGGGAACAGGGGATTTAGTTGAAGGGAATTGGAATTTATTGACAGGTTTAAAAATAACGTGAAAATTGAAACGCTTCAAAACCTTCGCTAATTTAAAACATAAGGGGGGATAAAAAGGCAAGACAACAAGATTATCAGGTTTAATTTTATCATCAATAGAAAGAGTAGAATTATAAGTTGGCCTACTGAACTTTTTGATAGCTTTATCAATTATAGAGGGTCTAAAACTTCTTTTAATAGCAACGGACTTTAAATAATTGAGTTCTTCTTTAAGAGAAGAAGTATCAGAACAAATTTTAAGGGCACGGTACATGTAAGTGTAAAAGGTGCCAATTTTTTGTTTAGCCGGATGATTAGAGAGAGTATGGGGAGGGTTAGAAACAGAGAAAGGTTTCCTCTACACAGAGGTTTTAAAAGAGGAATCGCACCTAGTAACTAAAACATCAAGAAAGGGAAGTTGACTACAATTTTCTAACTCGAAGGTAAACTGAATATGGGGATCAATAGCATTAGCAATATTAAGAATGGCAGAAACATCAAACAGACCCTCATTTAGACCCTCTATAATTGATAAAGCTATCTCAAAAAGTTCAGTAGGCCAACTTATAATTCTACTCTTTCTATTGATGATAAAATTAAACCTGATAATCTTGTTGTCTTGCCTTTTTATCCCCCCTTATGTTTTAAATTAGCCAAAGTTTTGAAGCGTTTCAATTTTCACGTGTTTTTTAAACCTGTCAATAAATTCCAATTCCCTTCAACTAAATCCCCTGTTCCCGAGCTGCAAAAGTGGGGTATCTATAATGTCCCTTGTAATAATTGTGATTTATCTTATATTGGTCAAACAAAAACAAATCTTGAATGCCGTTTACGTGAACATTCTCGGTATGTTGTTAACCAAGAAATTTCTAAATCTTCTATTGCGAAGCACAGTTGGGAATTTGATCATAGCTTTAATTTTAAGAGTGCCAAAATTATCTTTCAAGCCAAACGCGTTTCCGAACTGGATTTTTTTTGGAAAATTTAGCTATTTACCTTAATCGTGATAAAATTGTCAATGAAAAATCTGATTCCACTTTGCTGTCTACATCCTGGAAAAATTTGTTTAATTCAATTAAATAATTTCCTTCATTATGTTTATAACATAATAGTATTAGTTATAATTAAATTAAATAAAAAATAATAATAAATAAATAAATTTTATTAAATTTACTTATTAATATTAAAAAAAAAAAGAAAAATTGTTTATTCCTTCCCTTCCTTCTTTTGTTTTTGTGTGTGCATGTGTGTTCCTCTCTGATTGGCCCTGCATGATGCTTCCAATTGGTTGTTTGTGTTGCTCCTCCCCCTCTGGTTTTTGCCCTGCTTTCAGTCTTGCTTTTGCCTCCAAGGCAGTAGCACGTGTTTTTTGCACCTGATGAAGGAGGGCTACGTCCTTTCGAAACCGGTTGTGCTGGCTTAAAATTTATGGTGTGTGAAGAAGTCTTATTATCTATTTATCGTTTATACACCAGTTTTGCATTTAGTTTTGATATCAAAAAAGGTAATTTGGAGAAAAGTTATTCTTAAAAGCGTGTTCCCCCTGCCCTTAAAGGAGGGACAGTTTTAAATTTCGTAAAATCCCTTTATAGTGCTTGTTGGGAACGAATATCCAAACCACGCATAAAAATTAATCTTACTAAGGTAATTTGAAACAAAGTTATGATTGGAAACGTGTTTATAGCCCCCTCTCCAAGCCTCTAAGGGAGGAATTTTGCAAAATCCCGTTACAATGGGTGTTAGATACACGTAAGTAAGCCACACACAAAAATTTGTGACCCAAGCTCCTATAGATTTCCCTAGACGAATTTAGCACTAAAAATTGGTGGGGGAATCGAATTTGCCCCCTCGTAACCCCCCCCCCCCAAAAAAAAAAAAAAAAAAAAAAAAATCAAAAATTGCAAATAAACAAAAAAGAGATTTTGGAAATATTCTCAAGAAGATGCGGGGCGGTTTATTATATCTTTTTGCAATTATTGGTAGAGTTCTACTCGAAAATCCATATTTTGCTAAATTTGCTTCCAAAAATCGTTTTTTTCCCGGTCCCCCTTAAAAATCCAAAATCACAGAAAATGATTTTTTTTTTGTGTTTAAGTCTAGTCTCCCTAAATGCAATTTCTTCACCGGGAAGTAATTTGGAGCCAAGTTATGCTTATAAAGGTGTTTTTGCCTTCCCAGCTACAAAAAGTCTGCTGAAAAGCTACAAATAAATAAATAAATAAATAAATAAATAAAAATAAAAATAAATAAGCGACACTCTGAAGGTATTTGAAACAAAAATCATAAAATCTGCAGAATAACTGCAGTTTGAAAGAAAAAAAATGCAGATAATATCCTTCCCCCCCCCCCCCCCCCCTTAAACTTATTGTTCCAAATACCTTCAAATTATCTGCAGTTTTTTGCAGTTTTTCTTCATTTTTTCTAGGTTTTTTTTGAAGATTATTACTTTCTTCTATATGTAATATAGAGAAAGTATTGGATTCGTAAAAATTTTCGACCTCGGGTTTTTGATGGATTTACACGTTTTGAGAGCTGTAGAACACGATTTGACCCTTTTTAGAAAATGTCTGTCTGTCTGTCTGTGTGTGTGTGTGTGACAAAATTTTGTGGCAACTGTATCTCAGGAACTACTGCACAGAATTTCATACAAATTAGTATGTAGTTGCACCTTGACATAAATTAGTGCCTATCAACTTTTGGTAAAAATTCTCTTACAGGTTGCGTTGCCATCCCGCTTTTTCTAAATTTTTAACATGGTGATATAGGACAAAATTTTGTATAAATGTGCATAAAGAGAATTATTTTTTAGTAATCATTATGAAAATTACAAGAATTATTTATAATAGAGGTAGTCAACTGGGGAAAAAATTTTGTATGCGTAGGAGCCTCGTGAACCCCCCTGGGGGGGAAGTCCCCCTTCGAGGGGAGTAAATTTTCAAGATGGGTATCTTTCGAAAGGTCTCGTCAATACCTTTAAAACGAATGGTTGAACTATAAATCTGTGATAATTTAAAACAAAGTTATCGATTTTTTTTTTTTACTTTTAACAAAAAGTAACTTAGAAAAAAAAATCGTATTTTTTTTTTTTTTTTTTTTTTTTAACGAAATTTAACCAGAATTGGTATTTAGTTGGCCCCTGGCATAAACTGGGGCTAATTAGATTTGGGGATCAATCACTCAACAGGTGGTGCTGTGATCGTATTTTTTCTAAATTTTTAACATGCCAGTATAGGACAAAATTTCGCATAAATGTACATAATGGGAGTTATTCTTAACCTGTGATTGTGAAATTAATATGAATTATTGATAATAGTAGTAGTTAATTAGGAAAAAAATCTCGGTCATCGCTTCCCCCCCAGGGGAAATTACCCCCCGGGGGGGGGGAATTTTTCTTTAAAATGAATGGTTGAACTATAAATATGTGATAATTTAAAACAAAGTTATCGATTTTTTTTTTTTAACGAAAAAAAAAACTGAAAAAAAAAATCGTATATATATATTTTTTTTTTTTTTTTTTTTTTTTTTAATATTGTTACTGCGTGAATTTGTATAGGAAAATATAGAAGAAAGTCTTGTGGTGGCCACAGCATACTAGTTTTTATCTGGGTTCTGCCCCCTCTGAGGGGGAGAGGGGAGTATTTCGCAAATTCCTGTCTTAATGGGGGTCAGGATCCTAAAACAAACCTGCTGACCAAAATTTGTGACTCCCATAGAATCGCTACGGCTGTGTTGAGTCAGTGAGTTTACTCATATAGATTTATTTACTTTTTCAAAAAAAAAAAAAAAAAAAAAAAAAAAAAAGTTGTTGTCTATTTTGTGTTAATATATTATTTTAGAAAAAAAAAAATACTTTTTAGAAAAAAATAGCAAAAACTGTTTTAAGCTACATTTTTCAATTATATTCGTTCATAATTGTGTCACAGTATCAAAAGTGATTTTTAATATTTTAAACTTGTATAATACTTTGATGTGCATATTTATAAAATTATTTATTGTAGGAAAATATTTTAAAACAAAGGAATGTATCAAGAATTTTTTCTTTCAATATCATTTATAATTCTCAACGAGCTAAACAAAATTGAAGTCTTATAAGAAAAATCTTGAATTATGCTCTAAAGCTGAATTATGCTCACACTCATATGGCTCTATCGAACCATATGAGTGTGAGAATTTGTTCTGGAAGATTTTTCTCAAGAGAAGTTCTTCAGTATGTGCTTGGGAAATATGCCAGAAATGATCTTCTGAAGATGCAGTGTTCAAATTTTCCTCTAGTTAAAGAAAATCTATAAGTGTGTGAAATTCATTATAAAAGATTTTCCCAAAGAGAGTCATGGGTGTGCGAAATGCGCTCTAAGGTTTTTTTATTATTATTATTATTATTATTTTTTTTTTTTTTTAAAGAAAACAAAACCAGTGGTGTTGAGGGTGCTTTGTGTCTCCCAGCCATTCTCTGATATTCCTTAAGAGAAATAGTGGATTATTCTGACAGAAAGCTTTCATCTTGGTGTTCGTAGTAGAAGAGGAGCAATACTAGGTACTAGCAATCATCGCTAGTGCGAATAGTTGCGTTTGTATTGAAGTGTAAGGCAGCTCCTGGAATATGCGAAACTTATCGTTTTCACTCAAAACCATTTACTTGAAATTAGCTATGAAAGGCAACAGACCACCCCCATTTACACCAGATCTTCTCTACAGTTTGCTAAGTATTACCCTTTTTTATTACTCTCAATCATGCATTTTTGACATTATGACTAATAATACATGCTAATGTATAAATCGTAATTTCTTTTATTAGTTATGAATTTGAAAAAAAAAAAAAAAAATTGTTAGTTGAATTTCTGTTTAATAGTGAAACTGTAGTAATGATTATGCACTTGTTTGAAAAATAAACTTGTCATAAATATGGGTTATTTCCTTTTATGAGATTATCAGTAATGGTGTATGTATAATACACCCATTGGAATAAACATATTGTTATGAAAACATTGATATTTTTGTGTGAGGTAACGGATTCGTAAAACAGGTAGTTCCCAAACACGGGGGAAAAAAACGAAAAACTACTGCTTTAACTACAAAAGTCGTGATAATAGGATTGTGTATACAGCCAAAAAAATACACTAGATTTTTTTTTTTTTTTTTTTTCAGGAATGGTTTATTACAGGATCTTTCATTGGCAAATTCATAGCTTAAAGTTTAATGAAAATCAGTCGAGTATAGATGGCCTACTTTTGTTATCTTAGCCAAAAGTTAGAGGGGGAAAAAGATACATTTTACCGAAACAATTAATACAGTTAAAATTGATAAAGAATTTTCTAATTTTGGCTACCCTAAAACAATATTTCCGCCAAATTTAATCACTAATCTCGCCAAGTCGCCAAATTTGTAGGCAACGCTGATTTCGGTCTTGGCATCGATTCTGACGATTTTGCGTCGATTTTGGTGTCGTCACGACGAAATTTGGCGAAAATGTTTAGTTTAGGTTTGCTAAAGTTTCGAAGCTCTAACTTCAATAAGAACAGAATTCTTGAATTTACTGGAAAGATTCATTGGTTTATAGCACTGCACTAAATTCTTCAAAAATTCTTTAAATGATAAACAAGACTAAAACAAAATAAAGTGCATTCGTCGACTAGAACCTGCTTATATATTAAGAATTACTTTCTACTCTCAAACATATCGGCAACTTTCATAACGATATCATTACGTGCTCTATCTACGTGCTGAGTATTTATTAAAGTGCATTCGTCGACTAGTCTGTTTATGTGTTTAAGAATTACTTTCTACACGCAAAAATGTCGGCAGCTTTCATAAAAATATCATTAAGGGCTCTCTATTTACGGGCTGAATATTCATCAAATAAAATGCATTCGTCGACAAGAACCTGCTTATGTCTTTACAAATTACTTTCTACACACAAAACTGTCAACAATTTTAATAATAATATTATTACGAGCTCTATCATTAGCTTATTTTGAAATCTGTATGATGGTAGGTCTTATACAATGGCCAAAACCTTTGCATATTTGGTCATTATGAATGTAATTTTCGTAAGTATCTCCAAAACGGAAAGTCACAGATAGACCAAAGAGGAAGGTGCACAACTAGATGTTATAACAAACCTATAGACCAATTTGCAACATTCTGCGACCAACTGTTTTTGAGTTATGCGAGATACATACACATAGATACATCACGAAAAATCGTGTAAAATCGTAGATATCTCTGAAAAAAGAGCTTATGTCAAAGCCAGAGTTGAAGGTGTACAGCAACCGTCACAAATGTAGGTTTGTAGCGTTCTAAGACTACAGTAGACTGCCATACAGAGTTGTCAGATGAATATTACGGTTAAATTATACTCGATTTAATTTTTGTATAAAGCGCTTGCTTTGATATAAAATTAATTGTGTTAGAAAGTAAAATTATAGTATTCATTTGGCAACCCTTCTCCCGCGTTGTACGGGAGTCTATTGTATTCGTTTTTAAGCTATGCGAAATAGAAAGTACGCATCCTATATGATAAGCGATAAGTACATATCCTATAGTCGGCATCAAAAGTATCCGAGCACTAGTCAATAATTCCGATATCAAAAAGGTACACTTAACACTGTTTTGTTAAATAAATCCTTGTCGAACCACGCTCTTAGACTGACTAAAAACATGACTCCACAAGGATATATTTAACAAAGCTGTAGTAAGTGCACTTTTTATAGACAGGGGTTATTGCTAGTGCTCGGATACTTTTGTTGCCGACTGTGTACGATTTGGTACATTTACTTATCCTAATCTGTTACTTTTATTGTGTTAGCCTTCATATTAATTTTCACGCAATTTCATACAATATCAAATGCAATAATCCTCATAATGAGCATTAAGCGACATTTTGATGTCTTCTTCCTATTATCTTAAAATGCTTAAATTTTAAATAATTTAAGAAGTTTTAAAATTGAAATTCTACAAATCTTACAAGATATGTTTTTGCCAGTATCATAAGTTATATTTTGGAACTCGGCCAACCACTTACGATCATTCGTTCTTTAAATCTGGTCTACACACACACACGCGCACACTCACAAATAATAATAATAATAATAATAGGGAATTATTAAACAAATTAACTGAAAAGCTGATTAACCTACAGAATTACTAATTAAAAGTATTAACATCACATCCATTTTGTGAAATTTGGATTTATTAACACTTAAAAAGATGTAAAAACATCAATAAATCAAGATAAAAAATTTCAGGAATACTTAAGTTCCTCATACCTACAATGCAAAGAAAAAAAAAAATTGCAAAATACAATGAGTGATCAAATTATTAGATTATTAGATTTTTTTTTAAATTATTTATTGACAAGGAGCGAACACAAATAGGAGAAAATTAAAAAATATTTTGGATTATTCTGTAACATGAAAAGCTGCAAATGCTTGTTTGTAATTTTAACATGTGATTTCATTTACTATTAATAATATTTGTATGCTTTTTTTTGTATAAATGCAAGTAATATTTAGACATATATATATTTTTTTTTTCTAAAATTACAATTATTATTTTGTAAGTTTATTGCTTATAACAGAAATAGATTTCAACAAATTTTCATAGTACTTGTAGAAAAACTGACAAAATATTACAGAAACACTATTGTGAAATAAAATGCGCATGTTTAATTTTAGTTAAAATGTGAGTACTTGTAATAAATAATATTTTACTGCTCATACACATAAGGTCATACTTTTTAAATTACATAGGTTGAAAGCTAAATATATACCGCAACTTACGTCAAAAGTTTATTTGAATAGAGTAAAAATTAAGAAAGTTATCGTAAATAGAATGAACTAGATTTTAGATACTTTCCAGTTTTCCAATTGATTTAGAATTTTCGACATGTCACGTATCCAATATGAAGATCCAATAATTTCTGTTATGTATCTGGCAACAGCCAGATTAGAGAACCTTCCAAGCTGTGTGACGCGCGCGTGCTTTGTTTACCTTTTTGAATTCCATAGTTTCGTATTGTACATGTTCGGTGTAGTTGCTGTTATGCTCGTTTGTGCCTGTGTATCTTAATGCTAATAAATGTTCTTTGCGTGTATGTAAAACGAATCGTATCGTCTCTCGGTTTACCTTGCATACATGACAAAAGAGTTGGCGACGAGGATGGGATCTTCGAACATTAATTTTGAATCTTATGATACGTCTGTGGAAGACTGGTCCAGTTATGTGGAACGTCTAGAGTCTTACTTCGTTGTTAATGGGATCGAAGATAAAATGAAAGTCCCTGCTATTTTAAGCCTTATGGGAGCAACAACGTATAAATTGTTAAAGAATCTGGCCACTCCGAACATTCCTTCTGAATTGACTTATCAAGATATCGTAAAATTACTTTCGGAACATTTGAATCCTAAACCACTAGAGATGACAGAACGGTTTCGTTTCTACAAGAGGAAGCAATTTGAAGGTGAGTCCATTGCAAATTATTGTGCCGAATTACAAAAACTGTCGATACACTGTAACTTTGGGAACAATTTAAGTACGATGCTTCGTGATAAATTGGTGATGGGTCTCAAAAACGAAAATATACAGAAAAAGCTGTTAGCAGAGGATAAGTTAACATACGAAAAAGCTAAGAGCATTGCATTCGCAATGGAATCTGCTCAGAGAGATGTGTGTGAAATTCAGAATAAATTGGTATCGATAAAAAGATTACATATTTCGCAAGATAAAACTATCAAAAAAGATTTTTCTAAATTTAAGAAATCTGAACCTACAAAGAAGTTTGATAAATCTCGGAAATGTTACAGATGTGATAGTACTCAACATTTAGCTCACGAATGTAAGCACAAGAACACTCAGTGTAGGAATTGCTTAAAGAACGGGCATTTGGCGAAAGTCTGCCGCTCAAAACGTAACGAAACAGTTAAACAAATAGAATCTTGTTCTGAAACTGTACAGTTAATAGCGTTAAATCACCACGACATGCAAGGGATAAGATTTTATTAGAAATTTTTGTTGAAGGGAATAAATGTTTATTTGAATTAGATACTGGAGCTGCTATTAGTTGTACGAATGTGAATGAATTTAAGAGACTTTGTCCGGATGTAGCCATTAAGCCTACCAAATTATTGCTTAGGAATTTCGATAATTCTATGATAACATCAGCTGGCCAAGCAGTGGTGCAAATTCAATACAAAGATCAAATTAATACAGAAACTATTTATTTGGTACATGCAAAAGTAAACGCAGTTTTTGGTCGTGAATGGTTGAGAAATTTCCAATTAGACTGGAGCTCAATTAAAGCAGTTCGGGTTGGAAATTGTAATTCTCGAACCAATAAATTAAATATCTTGCTTCAAAAGTATGAGAAAATTTTTTCTCCGGGTATCGGGAAACTGGAAAAGTTTTGTTGCCGTCTTCAAATGAAACCTAATTACAAACCGGTATTTTTTAAACCTCGACCAGTACCATTTGCTTTAAAAGAAAGAATAGAAACTGAACTTAATAGGTTAGTTGCAGAAGACATCATTGAGCCGGTGACATATAGTGATTGGGCTACACCATTTGTTCCTGTTATCAAACAGAATGGGAACCTACGAATCTGTGGTGATTATAAGGTGACTATCAACCCGGGACTAAAAATTGAGCAGTATCCTTTACCCCGTATCGAGGACATTTTTGCTGAACTGTCAGGAGGGGAGTTCTTTACTAAAATCGACTTATCTGAGGCATACCTTCAAATGTTAGTTGATGAGCAGGACCGACATCTATTGACGATCAATACTCACAAGGGTTTGTTCCGTTACAAGAGAATGAATTATGGTATAACCTTAGCTCCGGCAGTGTGGCAGAGAGCCATTGAACAAGTTTTATCAGGCATCGCGGGGGTACACGTATTTTTAGACGATATTACCGTAACGGGGAGAAATGATCAAGAGCATTTTGAAAGGTTAGAATTAGTACTACAGAGACTAGAAGAATATGGTCTCAGAGTAAATAAGCGGAAAAGTGAATTTTTTAAGAAATCTGTGAATTATTGTGGTCATACAATTGATAAATTCGGCCTCCACAAAACACAAGAAAAAATCGATGCAATTACGAAGGTACCAGTTCCAAAAACTGTATCTGATTTGAAGACTTTTTTGGGTTTAGTCAATTACTACGGAAAATTTATTCCCAATTTATCTACTCGTGTCGCTCCTCTCAATAATTTACTGCAGAAAGGTACTAAATTTTTGTGGACTGCAGAATGTGAAAAAGCTTTCAAGGCATTGAAACAAGAAATTGCTTCAGACCGAATTTTATGCCATTATGATCCTAAGTTACCTCTTGTATTACAAACTGATGCATCACCAGTTGGAATAGGAGCAGTTTTAAGTCACATTATGCCAGATGGTTCAGAAAAACCAGTAATGTTTCCATCAAGGTCATTGCCTAAAACGGAACGTAATTATTCGCAGATAGACAAGGAAGCATTGAGTATCGTATGGGGAGTAAAGAGATTTTATCAATATTTATTTGGTCGACATTTTGATCTCGTAACCGATCATAAACCCCTAGTATCAATTTTCGCACCTAATCGTAGTTTACCATGTCTATCAGCAACACGAATGGTTCATTATGCACTTTTTCTCCAAGCATTCAGTTATACAATCAAGTATCGAAACACTAAGTATCATGGCAATGCCGATGCACTTTCACGGTTACCACTAGCAGTTGACAAGGACTGTGAGTACTTGACTGAAGCAGACGTGACAAATATTTCGCAAATTGAATTAATGCCTGTTACAGCAACTGACATAGCCAGAGCTACTAAAACTGATAGGAAATTGTTCGAACTGTTTGAAAGTTTAAAATCTGGAACTGAATTACCTGTGCCTTGGAAAGGTAGATAATCTGAATTTTCATTGCAAAATGGTTGCATAATGTATGGTCATAGAGTATGCATTCCTGAAAAGTACCAGAATCAAGTTTTGGAAAAACTTCATGTTGGACATCCTGGAATTGTCAAAATGAAGGTCATAGCTAGAAGCTACTGCTATTGGCAAGGTATTGATGCCAGTATAGCCAATTTTGTTCAGAACTGTTCAGCTTGTATCGCAACGAGGAACGAAGCAGCAAGGATAAATCGACATCCGTGGGAATCGCCAAATGGACCTTGGCAAAGGATACACGTTGACTACGCTGGTCCTTTTATGGGGAAAAGGTTTTTTGTAGTCTCTGATGCATATTCGAAGTGGATAGAAGTCATTCCGATGAAAAATATTACAGCTAGTTTTACAATTCATCATCTTCGTATTCTTTTTGCTCATTATGGAATCCCCTTAACTTTGGTTAGTGATAACGGCGCAAGTTTTACTAGTTACGAATTTTGGCATTTTTTGAAACTGAATAATATTAAACATATAACTTCAGCACCGTACCATCCTGCTACGAACGGACAGGCGGAAAGAATAGTGCAGTTATTCAAAGCTTCGTTGAAATCGAGTAGAGGTGATTCTGGAGATCTAAATGTGAAATTACAAAGATTTTTATTACAGTATAGAATAACTCCACATTCTCTCGCGGGAGAAACTCCGAGTGCCTTGTTTTTGAAGAGATGTATTCGCACCAGGCTTGATCTTTTTAAACCAAATTTGAGAGACAAAGTTGTTCAGAAACAGAGTTCGAGACTTGACACAGAATCTATCTTGCGTGAGTTTCAGGAAGGGGAGAAAGTAGTCGTAAGAAATTATTCCCGACCTAACAAATGGAAAATTGGAACAATTATAAACCGAGATGGAACTTTGAGTTATAGCATACAAGTTGGAAATGAAATTTGGAAGAGACACGTAGATCAAATAAGGAAATGTGGGAAGTCGATTGAATTATCCCAAGCTGCTACTGAAATTCCAATTTACGATAAAGAATTGAATTTTCCAGATGAGCCAGTATCCGATGATGTTGCTGAACCTGCACCTGTACCTGAAGTTGTCTCTGAACCTAAAGATGTACCTGTACCTGCCACTCCAAGTGATGATATACCACCTAAACCTGTACCAGACGCTTCCGGAAAGCCGAAAACTGATGTGCCACTCCGACGCTCAAACCGAATCAGGAGACCTCCAAAGAGACTCGACCTGTGACTCTATATTTTGTCGGGGAGGAACTGTTATGTATCTGGCAACTGCCAGATTAGAGAACCTTCCAAGCTGTGTGACGCCAGCGTGCTTTGTTTACCTTTTTGAATTCCATAGTTTCGTATTGTACATGTTCGGTGTAGTTGCTGTTATGCTCGTTTGTGCCTGTGTATCTTAATGCTAATAAATGTTCTTTGCGTGTATGTAAAACGAATCGTATCGTCTCTCGGTCTACCTTGCATACATGACAATTTCAATCCTATTGCGAAAAATCATTTTCAGTAAAAACGCCTTATAAACTCACAAATTGTAGTAATTAAGTAAAATTATGCTAGAGTACAGGTTAAAAGGGAGTTTTCTACATATAACTTATCTCATAAAAAATAACACTATTGTAAAAGTTACTTCACCCAGCAAAAACTCTTACCTTTCTTAAGCAGCCAAAAAAAGGATTGATATCAAAATTCGCCGCCGCTTTTGATTCCCAAGAACTCAACGCCTTGCTTAATGAAGATCTGTCAATAACACTGCATGTACCTTTCTAATAATTCTTAATCTCTTTCAACATTCTTTGTTATCTGTGTTACGGGGTGTGACGTAATAATATTTTAATCTTTACTAACTACATTTTTTATTAATTAAAACTTCTACATAGGGGACGCACCCCGCCATAAAAAATACTTTAAATTATAACTTTATAATGCAGCGAAAAAACTAACACAGATAACAAATAATGTTGAAAGAGATTAGGATTTATTAGAAAGATACATGCAGTGTTATTGGCAGATCTTCATTGAGCTAGGCATTGAGTATCCGGGATTCAATAGCGGCGGCGAAATTTGTTATCAATCCTTTTTTTGACTGCTTAAGAAAGGTAAGAGTTTTTGCTGGGCGGGGTGACTTTAATATAGTATTGTCTTTTATGAGATATCACTTCTTTTTGCAGGTTATGCATGTGCTTTTATAAATATAATACGTATGCATAATGAATATATTTATGTAATAAATAATAAAAATCGTGTGTGTTATGCATAGATGTAAATATAGCGTTATGAATTTCTAAATAGTACTAGTTCTTTTTATGTCATTTCTTTTTAAGAGGCTTAGTCAGATTATAAAATGTCAATTTCCTGCATTTTTAGCTTGTTTCCGCATTAAAAAAGCTCCTTCTCCGTTAAAAACACGCTTTATCAGGGCATGTAATGGACTTGGCGACGAATTTGGTGACTTTATCGCTCCTTGACAACTATTTTGACGTCCTTGGTGAAAAAACCTTTATTATCGATAAACCCATTGTCCAAGCTGTAACTCGATTATTACGGAAGTTACTGTAAAATTCAGGAATAATGGCAGGCTATAAAAGGGGTCCCGTTGCGACCACTGAGGTGAGTTTCTCCCTAAAACTTTACGGAATAGAAAGTTCTGCTTGACTAAATCCGTACCATTGAATTGCAGCCTATTTCTGTATGTTGTGACTATGGTAATCGTTTGTGCTGTGATTTTTGTGTCGTCAGTTGTTATTTAAGCTGTGTTCTCTGGTAAAACTCAAGTTGATACTGGGTTTGACAGATCTGTAATCATCCGAAATATTCTGTAAATAAACTTTTAAACCTCTGAAAGGTTCGTCTTTCATTCACAGAAAATTCACGAGCCCCGAGTGAGCAACAATATGTTTATCTAATGTGTATATATTATGTGAGTGTGTAATTCTTAGGGAACCCATGTTTATGAATATGTATTTATATGATGCGTGTGTTTCATACTGACATTCGAATGAATTTGCATTGTATTTATTCCTTTAAACTCCACTTAAAGCCACTTATGTCATTTTTATTTCTTGTAATTTCATAATTAAAAATCTGAATGGACTTCACTCGACTTTCTGAACATTTAGTAATTAATTATGTTTAAAAAGGTTGAATCGGAAGAATAATTTAGTAAGTAACCGAATGTGAGAGCTTTTTCACTAGAAAACTATAATTCCATTTGGCACATTTGGCGATTGATGCTCACAACGAGATCCAACAGTAATTCACTCTAAGTAATAAAGTATTTCAGATGCTTTTCGCTAGTGTAATTCAAAAACAACTGTAAAATTCTTGCCTTTAATGCAGCCAAGGTCGTAGCCACAGATAAAAATTTCAGAATAGGTTCAATATTTAGTACGTAATATTAAGTGTTTAAAATGAAATATAATCCAAAATTTTTTCGAAAAATCTGCAAAATTTTTCTGAGTTTTTAAAATCCTCAAATAGCCTTCCCTTAGCTACGCCCATGAATATAGCTAAATGTTTTGAATTCAATTTGTCAGTTTATCGCATGGGTCATGAAAGAGTGTTAACACTTTCGCGACCGCATGTTTTTGTCTTTTTCAAAGCAAGGTCAGCCTGTGGGCGTTATTCTCCTCAGTTACAATATTTCAGAACAAAAGTTTCCGTATTCACATTTATATTACAAATGGATATACATCATAGTTACACTCTAATTAATCAAAGCATTTATATCCAAAGTAGTAGATATTGATAGTACAAATATGAATATTGGGTATGTTTTTAAGAAATAAATGACATACAACTTGCGAAAGAAACACCCATTGGCGGAGTTAGAGATTTTCAAATGATGTGAATCTACGTCTGCGGTCTCGAAAGTGTTAAGTGAAAATCGTCTAATATAAAAGAACCCAAAAGGAAAACGTAAATTTTGAGTATCATTACCGAAGTTCGTGTGTGAATACAATGAAATGCAATTTATTCGAATTTATTGTATGTCCCTGTAAAAGCACTAGGATTAGTAAGCATGAAGTGTTCAGTAACGGCAAAAAAAAAAAAAAAAGTGCAAAATCAGTTTTATTCTCTTTTAAGTAATTAAAAGCACTTAAGTTTTTATAGAAAGTGTTTCACATGATACGTGAAAATTCATTCATGCTTCCCTTTAAAAGAGGCTATTACACACATAATTTTTCCTAACGCTTTAGACAGTTATTGAAACATTTTAAAGCACTATTTCTGTTTTTAACACTATAGCATAAAAAAAACGAATTTCAAATAATATAAATTCCATCTATATATATAAAAATGAATGTTTGTCTGTATGTTATTTATAAAATCGTAAACGGCTTGACCGATTTCGATCATTCTTTTTTTGTTTTTTTCCTTATAGGTCAGGGATGGTTTAGGAAAAAAAAATTTTGAAAAAATTCGAATAGTTTTCTTATTATTAATTAAAATATGAAAATAATAACCTCCTAATACCTTATAAATAGCCATTAAAATATTAGCTATAATTTAATTGTTGCCAAAAAAAATTTACGAGTTCATTTTCTTTCGACATAAAAATAAATAAACGTGATTAAATAAATAATTTAATTAAACGTGAGCTTTAAAAAATTGTAAAAAAATTAAATTATGTATCTCACAAAAATTGACGTCACTATCGGTTTAAAGATTTCATACGCATTGATAAACTGCTAATGTAGTTAGTTCTATGATTCAACAGAAAATTTAAAAACATGGTTCATAAAAAGTTTTTCTCTTATAATTATTTATATTATTAACTTATCGTGACGTAGTTGAATTATATATTTCTTTTGTGCGTGTGTATATCTGAACTCCTCCTAAACGGCTGGACCGAGTTTAATCAAATTTTTTGTGTGTGTTCAGGTGGATTCGAGAATGGTTTAGATTTACAATTCAGTCCAATTTAAATTGTTTATTTAATTTATCACTTATAAATTGTTGTTGATTTTGGAATGTTTCACATTGGATCCGGCAGACTGCGCTACGATCGTAGTATCGAATATTCAATAATACGCAAGCGAAGTGATGACGTCACTGGCCGTCCGTGGATGCAAGAAAAATATTTCCTATGTTAATCGCCCATTGGATTTTTTGTAAAAAATTACAAAAAAATTTCCCGATTTTAATACCCATATTTGGGTATAGATATGTATTAGTTATCATGTGCATGCGTTAGATTGAGTTGTTTTTGCTGTAAAATTGATAAAATTTGAATTTTTAATCTCAAAACTCTGTCATCCTTGGCGGAAAAAAAAAATCGCCATATCATCTGGCGAACATATTTAATTTCTATCAAAAATAATGGTTATTTCAACAACTTATATTAAGAGAGTAATTAATAATATGAAACAATTTCGTACAATACATATTACGAAAATATACATCTGGCTTGTATATTTTCGTATTACGTTTTTGATCGCCAAATACAAAAAACGCCAAGGAAGACAGAGTTTTGAAATTTAAAATTAAAATTTTGTTAATTTGAGAGCAAAATAACTCAATCTAACACATGCATACGATAACTAATACATATCTATACCCAAATACGGGGATTAAAATCGAGAAATAATTTTCCTCGATTTTTAATAATTTTTTACAAAAAATCCAATGGGAGATTAACATAGGAAATCTTTTTCTTGCATCCACTGACGGTCAGTGACGTCTCACTTCGCTTGCGTATATTCCACTGTAATTCCAGTTTGTCCCGACAGTTGGTGCTGCGATCAAATTCAGGAAAATATTTTGTAACTTCGTGTGATTATTGTTATACAAAAAATTGTGTCCTAATTGAAATATTACATCAAGATGTAATTAGTGTTTGAAGAGTTTTGAAGTGTGCATAAAAAACTATACATTTTGCAAATTTAGTGCGGAATTGGAGTGAGTATTTTATATAATTTTCTATCAAATTTACACGCACGTTGATAAACAACCACCCTAACCTACAAATTTATTTATGTAGCTATTTTATTATATTTTATTTATTTATTTTTTGAATGGAACACCTTTAGTATCGGATCCCTTTGGCAAAATTTGAAATTTGGCACCGAAGTAGCTCCGACGCTTCTCGCCAAGATCTTTAGTTCCACAACTGAGATAGCCATTTCAATTCATCGCAAAAATGGCTTAACCCAGACAGCACATCGCCTCCCCAGGATATCTTCAAGATGTCTTCTGGATGAAAAGACATCCCAGAAACCTCCTTTAGATGTACTGTGGATAAGTTAAGCCTAACTGTGCTGTTAGGGAAAATATTTAAAGTCACCAAAGGGGTTCCATATTTTTGTGCGTGTGTATGCCACTGATATTTTATTTATTTATTTTTTGTATGGAAAATTTGGCACCGAGGTAGCTCGAACGCTTCTCGCCAAGAACTTTAGTTCCACAATTGAGATAGCCATTTCAATTCATCGCAAAAATGGCTTGAAATATTTAAAGTCACCAATGGGGTCCCATACTTTTGTGCGTGTGTATGTCACTGATATTTTATTTATTTATTTTTTGTATGTAACACCTTTAGTATCGTATCCCTTTGGCAAAATTTGAAATTTGACACCGAAGTAGCTCGAACGCTTCTCGCCAAGATCTTTAGTTCCACAATTGAGATAGCCATTTCAATTCATCGCAAAAATGGCTTAAAATATTTAAAGTCACCAATGGGATCCCATACTTTTGTGCGTGTGTATGTAACTGATATTTTATTTATTTATTTTTTGTATGGAGCACCTTTAGTATCGGATCCCTTTGGCAAAATTTGAAATTTGACACCGAGGTAGCTCGAACGCTTCTCGCCAAGATCTTTAGTTCCACAATTGAGATAGCCATTTCAATTCATCGCAAAAATGGCTTAAAATATTTAAAGTCACCAAAGGGGTCCCATACTTTTGTGCGTGTGTTTGTCCCTGAACTCCTCCTAAACGGCTGGACCGATTTTAATGAAATTTTTTGTGTGTCTTCAGGTGGATTCGAGAATGGTTTAGATTTACAATTCAGTCCAATTTAAATTGTTTATTTAATTGTTAATTATGTCTTTTACGTTATAATCGGAATTCACAGTCACCGTTCACAGAATTCCATACCTGTTTCACTTATATACCACATCCTTACACACTTACAATAAGTTCGTTATTTTTTTCTAGCAAAATATTCTCTAGAAATAATTTATATGACAAAACAACGTTTGTCGGGTCAGCTAGTAATAATATAAATTCCATAATAATACAAAGGAATTATAATTTGTATAGCTTGATATAGTATCATAAGGTCCAAATATATAAAATTCTATAAATAATTCTTGCAACGATCACTTTAAACATGTTTAAACATGTTTACCAAAGTAAAGCTCAACAGGAAATTCAGTATTTGTACGCTATCGTGTCTACTCACTTACATACACATCCACATTAATCCAACAATCATTTATCTCCACATATTTCGCATGATAATGACCTGATATATATATATATATATATATATATATATATATATATATATATATTAAATCTGAGTTTAAATGAATGCAGTATTTAAACGCTATTGCATTCACTCACTCCATTACATATATGCATTAATCTTATATTCGTTAAACTACATATATTTCATATTATGGTGACCTAAAATATACATATTAAATTTGAATTCAATGGAATGCAGCGTTTAGATGCTATCGTACTCATTCAGCTATTTTATTCGATGGCAATCTATAATATACATGACATATTCGAATGCAACCGAATTTAGTGTTTAGAAGGTATCGCATTCAATCAGATACGTGCAGACACATATAATTCCATCAACGTAAAAGGAAAAAAATAAAATAAAAAACTGAATTCAGAAGATTCTCTAAATTTATTAAAGGATCTTTAAGTGATTTAATACCATAAATCGTTATGTATAAGAATTCCATTTTGTATCCACGTAAAGAAAAAAAGAAAAAAAATCTAAGTTCTACATCATTAAAATCATTAGTTGTAGTTCATCTCTAGCATACATATCAAATGCAGCGTTTAGACGCTATCGTATACACTGATACACATATGTGCATACCTCCATTGTTTTAAAAATTGAAAAATGTATTCAGAATACTTGAAAACTCATAGAAACGCAAAAATGTCAACTTTGAATTTTTCCATGACAATATTTCTCTTATATAATATATAATCTGAATTTAATTATATGTATTCTTCCATCATCCGTAGTTTTATAAAGTTAACGAATCGCTCTTTTACTTAATCCGCCACATTACTTTTGTTAAAAGTCTGTTTAGCGCGTCCTTTAAGCATTTATGTATTACGAAATCCAAATTTATCAATTATTTTTCTTATTAATAAACATGTTTCTTGTAAAAAAAAAAAAAAAAATGTCTTTTAATTTATTTCAATACATTTCTGTGAAAAAAATGTAAATAAATAAATAAAATAAAATAAAAACAGAATTTATTACTATTTAATGTCTTATTAAGTGACAAAATTAAATTCAATGAAAACGAGCGCCATCTCTTGACGAATTCACAAAATTTTTCGGTTAAATATTACAAAATTGAAAATAACTACCCTGTATATTGACAAAAAAGTTCTTTGATTGCAAAATGCACTAGTACAGATCAGAAGAAATGTCCATGCAAATTTTCAGCTCATTTTAACTCTAGGCTCAATCGCTGTTAATCTTAACAAGGAAAAGAAGAAGAAGGTGAAGAAGAAGAATGTAACAGGCAAATTTCGGGTTTTTAAAGTTAAAAAACTCAGGCCTCTTAATTCGGAACTACATGCAAATTTGTATGTTTTCTCTTAAGAATATGCTTAAGGTCTGTACAAAAAAATCATAGATCTTGGGGTTCAGGGAGCTGAGATACAGGTAGTCGAAATGTCCGAGATGCTATGTCGATATAATATACACTTGTAGCGTTTCACCATTGACTTTCCTACTTTGTAAATTTCATTTGTTTTTCTTAATGTTTGTTTTAGTTTGGTGGGGCAGAACACTACCGCGTTCCTTGATTTAATTTGAAAATCCAGTTATTTTATTCACGTTTTAAAAATTCATTTTTATTGAAAACTTCTTATTAGCTCTAAGCATAAAAAAAACAAAATTCATGTAGGAGAACCACGTTAGCCGGCATTTTGTCCAATGAGGAATCTTACCCCAACCTATTCTGTTTATTTTAAATTAGAACTGATGTAAATTTACAGATTAGAAATAAATGTTTAAGAAAATTGAGAGAAATCTTTAAATTGTAGCGTGCAAAATAATATCCTAAAGCGACAAATTAAACCAACCAGACGGACATGGTGTGAGGTTGTTTTTCTGTGAATGATTCTAGAGTACGCGCAGGCACATTGGTTGAAAAATCCTTCATCACAGATAGAAAGTGACATCCTTTGTGATCTAAATAAGAATAATGGTTGTGCTACGATCATAGATAAGAGTCCGTTAAAATCGGGCATAGGACAACTCCGCCGAAGCATAGGACAACTCCGCCGAAAAATTTATCAGCTGTTTCCCCCAGCAGGACAATTCCGCCGCATTCCTTTCTGCCGTTTTCCCTCGATAGGACAATTCCGCCGAATGAGGGGGGAAGGCATTACCTTTGGCGAAATAAAAGTTGGCGCGAGAATAAAACTTCAGGCATTCAACTTTTGTTAAAAATAAATACACAAAAGAATGGTAATAATCTATATATTAATTCGCAAACATGAAATTTGTTGTACGTTTTTAACATATTAATTATGGGGGAAGAGGATTGAAAGTAGCATTGTTAGAAAGTTATGGTTAATGAGAATTTAAGGGAAAAGAAAATCTCTTATTAGAATCTCAAAGAGGCATTCAAAAATACCTTTACTTTTATGAACTTTTTCATTTTATACACGTAATCTTTTGTATTAAAAATTTTTATAGAAGAAAGTTGTTCAATTTGTCAATTTCTTAAAATTCAATAAAAAGCATAGGCACATTAATTTGTATAGATGTAACTTCACTATATTTCAACTACAGATTTTTCATTTTATAAGGCAACAACCTTTAGAGTGTTAGAAATGCTTATTGACTAAATGAATGCAAAACCGTAATTTAATACTATTGAACATGGAGGCAAAAAAAAAAAAAAAAAAAAAAAAGTTTTAATTTAAGATTTATTAGTTTTTATTATTATTATTATTTATTCATTTATTTATGATATAATTATTATTATTATTATTATTATTTGGTGATTTACGTCAGCTATAAATGGAATATATATATATATACATATTTAATATAAAACGTAATGCATTCTAATTAACTGAAACTTGATTACTTATTTTTTTAAAGTGTATTTATTACTATATGCTGATTCATTATAAATGCATATTGGACGAAAAACGACACTGCAATGTACTGCAATTTAGCCCTATTTACGGAAAGACCATATCAGCTTTTATGCTATATACCGGCAACAAAGTTGCTATATAAAATAGATATCATGAAAGATAGTAGAGAAAATACTGTTTTTGGGTCAAATTTTTGAAATTGAGTTTTTGTTATATTTATACGTTGTGAAGTCCCCTGAATCCGAAAATCATGTTTTTGCGGTTGATCTATGTGCCTGTTATTAGCATATTCTAAGAACAAATAACAGCAGAAAGATCTAACTCGATATACTAATTCTGTATCGTATAGGAAAGCTGCACTAAAGTTTTCGTTGAGATCAAGCAAATAATTCGTGTTAGTATTCCAATTAGATTCCAATTAGTATTTCTAGTATTAAATTGTACGGTAAGCCGTGTGAGTAACATACCAAATTATTATTAAACTATTGACATATTATTTCGATACAGATAGTATTCTTTGCTACTGAAATGATCAGAAGAAGAAAGCAAATGGATACAAACGTTCATAGGTATATGCATCGTTACGCAAATAATAATCAATGAAACTATAATAATCAATTTATAATTCTTATTACTAAAAGTCGTTCATTTAAACGAGTTATTTGCGGACATTTCTGTTCCATAATTATCTTCTGTTCCATAATAATCTGTCTTCCATCATCGACCCACAATACCATAATAAAATTCTATATGCATTAATATGTGGGCTCTTTTTTTTTTTTTTTTTTTTTTTTTTAAGTCTCCCAACAAAACCAGCTATATTACTAAAACCTATCTTCTGAATGTTCCTCCAATATCAACTAGCATGTTGTAACTAGTGCTGGACGATATCAGAAATTAAATATCGCGATATATCACCAAGTTAATATCGATATTAGTGATATATTGCGATATTTCTTTCAAGATAGGAAAAAATAGACATTTGTTATTTTTTAACAACATATGCACACGAATTTTAAAGTATACAAGTATAGAGTGTTTTCCATGTATTTTCTGGTACATTACTACCATAACTTTATCATTTAAAAAAAAAAATCATAAAAAGTGAATCAATATTTTGTGTTTCTTATAACTTATACTGTTGCTTTTTAGTATACCTCTGTATAGTTCATCCTCTATTCTTCCCATTTTAAGCTTTAATTATTTTAAAATCATATTTTAACACAGCTAATAAGTAATCTGTGTTTTATTTGTACCAAGTATATCAAAATTCATAATTCTACTAAAAATAAAGCTTAAGAAAATTTGTCTTAAGATGTAGGTATTAAATAAAAAGGAAAATCATTTTAAATAGTTAAGAAATGCCATTGGAATTGGATACACCTTTTTTGGTCGTAGAGAGTAATATTTTTTACTTAAAACTCTTATATGCATCCTAAATGCCAGTTACTTGTCATTTTTATTTTTGTTTCTGCTTACCAAATCATTACAATATTTTTTAAATGTATATGTGTTCAATTCACATTCATAATAGTTTCACAACAATTGAAAATTGAATTATATATATATATTATATATATGTATACATTATATATATATGTATACATTGTCAGTATAAAAATTATATTATTTAAACAATATTATGTTAAAGTTTCATTTTGTTACTCAAAGTAACTCATTTTGCATTTAAACCAATTTTATTTAACATGTACGGCTTAAAAAAAAAAAAAAAGAAAAAAGAAAGAAAGAAAGAAAGAAGGAAAAGGAAAGAGAAAAAATAAACGCGACACAAAAAAAGTAATAAACTATCCAATATTATATATTTCTATAAAGAAACTGTCACTGTAAAATTACTGAAGATAAAACTTTATTTTACATCAGTCAGATAGCACCCTTTCTCCCTTCCCATGTTATCCAATGGGATTTTTGTCGCGTTGTTTTATAAAAATATTTTATTAAAATTGAACTTTTTCGAATTCTGTTTTTTTAATATTACGCTTTGAACAGGTCGTCTTTTAGCTTAAATTCTGTTTATTGAATATTACACT
>OZ005652.1:210960973-210977396 GCA_963930645.1 Salticus scenicus | reverse complement strand
AGATCAAATAAATAGTTCGTGTATAGGGACATCTGAAAGAATGTAAATACATTACATCTATAGAGGAAATTTATGGTAAGTACAACGTAAAATCTATCGGTTTCCCTAAACAAAATGGAATGAACATATTTTTTTTTACATGTATAAAAACATATTTTATGTAGATTGGGGTATAGGAATCATTCATCATTCGTTTACACAAAGTATTTTGATATATTGGGTCTATACTTGGACATTTCTGGAAGTTTATTTCATTTTGAGGTAGGTATTTTTCACATAAAACTAAATATTAGTGCACAATATGATATATATAGTTATATTTGCACCCTGTATATAGTTTCTCACATAAAACTAAATATTAGTGCACAGTATGATATATATATAGTTATATTTGCCCTCTGTATATAGTTTATAGACAATATACAGAGCTACCCAAAATTAAGCTAAACATTCTTTTTCAATGAATGTAATTGATGGAAATGCTTTGCTAAATTTTACTTTGTCGATAAACACTGCTCAGGTAGGAAAATTAATTTTTCATACACATACTGTAAACAAAGATTTTTAAATTATTTTTTTATTTCTTGTTTTATGTGTAATATCACGTTTTAATGTGCCCTGAATACGAAAGCCATATTTTTAGCAATTTATCTCTATGTATATCAGTTTTCAGCATAACTTAAAAACAAATACCTGCAGGAAATTAAAATTTGGCATTTTGAAGTTCGTATCATTGGCCACTTGAATAATTTAATCAAGAATGGTATGTTTGCAGGCAAATTAATAGCACTCTTGAATTAAGGGGGGGGGGGGAATGGTAACACTACAACTGAGCAGGGAATTGAGAGGGGTGGTGGCTCGCACTCATACAGAATTTTATGTTAAATAAATCTGTACTTATTCCTTTTTTAGATTATTTATAAAGCCGATTCACCTTTAATATTTTACCTTTTCCATCTTACTACTTACTCTGCAATCTATCTTTATAGTATTGAAATGCAGGGTAAGAGAAAAACGTGTGATGACACACTGGATTATTTTTATTTCTATTAAGAAAAGTAGTGTAAAAATGCCCTTGCTATTTCCTCTTTTTTTTTTTTTTTACTTACATTGAGATTATTAAAATTTACAGATGGTAGCATTTTAAATAGTACTAAGTATACTTTTAAAAAAAAAGAAGAAGAAATAATTTAATCGGCATTTGTAAATTATAACAAAACGATTACGCATAATGAAGGAAATTTGCTTCAATGTGAGAATAAATATTATGAAAATAACATTTCAAAATAATTTAATCTATGCATTTTCTACTCTATAATAAAGTTTTTCCATAATTCTCAATTTTATATATTACTTTTGTAAGTTAAAAACTCTTTTAATTAACTTTTATAGAAAGCTAAATAGTATTTAAGTTTATTTAGCCATTATAATTTGAAAAATATTTCTAAAAGGCAATGCTTTTGTATTATTATTATTATTATTATAAAATGAAATATATACATAAGGTTACGATGCATTTATATTTTTAATCATTATTTTTATTTCTTTAATTATATAATAACTTTTCTTCCAATGAAATTTCACTGAAGTATAATTACATTCTACAATTTAAAATGTCGCAACTTAAAGCTAGGAATCTGTTGCACAGGATAATGTTTTATTGAATACGTTTTATTAATACATTTTATTGAATTTCCCTCTAACGAAAATCAAATATAATTACATTTTGAGTATTTATAACATATCCAGTATTAGCGTCAGTTATAAAATATTGTATCTAAAAGTCAATTTAGCTCAAGATTTAGCAATCTAAAAATGGGATGGATGATTGGGTTTTACGTCGCACTAGTGCTGTGCAAATGTGCAATTGGCGACGGAAAATGGGAAAATGTAGATAAGCATATATAAGAACATACTTTTTACATATCTTTTAATTGCATTCTCTAATAATTCTGCAAAACCCTTCAGCAATGAATTAGAAAAAAAGAACGTGGAACCTAATGCAATGTAACTCCGCAATCGAGTAGACTCAAAATAGCATCAGTAAAATTACTTGAAGGTTGAAAAAAAAATTGGTCAAATATTCAGATGGGACGATGGACGTTACAAAATTAAGTTTCGGCATGCTTTTTAAAAAGGAAACTTTATATATATATATATATATATACATATTAGAAAAATTATATATATATATATTAGAAAATTAGAATAACATAACAAAATATAAACTTTGACTACTTTTCGCCGTAGTCAATTCCGGATATTCATATTTTTATAAATTAAAGAACTAGTGTACAATAAATGTTTACATTTCAAAATTTAAACCTCACACACCATAAAATAAATGCAAGCACTATTGTTTTCGAAAGGACGTGGATTTTCTTCTGAAGATACAAAAAATAAAGAAAAATAAAATAAAGAAATAAATTGCTTCTATCTTAGAGGCAAAAACAATACTCGAGTTAGTTTAAATATTGATGTTCTTATCTCAGCAAGAAATCGATTTTAAGTAACCATCCTGATGAAAATCGGTGTCCAGAGATTGAAGGAAGTTCTTCACACCCTACTGAAATTCTGCATTTCTCCGAAACTGACCCCAGTCTGCCTCGTTGGTGTAGAAGCATTTCAATATACCCGTAAAGGCCGGTTTCCACTGGAGTTGGAGCTTCGAGGTTAAAAAAAAAACCATTAATCACGCTTCCGACACAAAGAGCCAAATGTCTTGTCATCAGTTGTAACCTTTTTTTATCAGATTTCGCAGTTACTTCAAAGGAAAGCATGCAAAATTGACAAAGATATCTGCCTCTGGCCACTCAATTATCTCATCTGGGGGTTAGGGCCAGGACTTTTCCCTTCGAACCAAACTCATCGAACCGAGTCCAACCGCTTGAGCACATCAAAGGATTCTGAATAGCGCCCGCTCGAAACATTTCCAACCAACCTCAGTGGAAACTGCACTTTAGGCGTACGGAAAAATTCAAAGTTCCGTATAGTTCTCACGGAAGGTTAAGCTGGCAGAGTTCTGAAACGCGAAGATTGTCCTTCCACGGCTTTTCTGAATTCAGGAATAACAAATGCAGTTGCATTTAGAAGAATTAAAACGCAGTCAAACGATGCAATCAAGACCTGCAATTAGAAAAATCGAAGCTATAATCTGTTTTAAACTTTGTTGGAAACAGTTAACACATAACACAAGTGGAAATGCATTTTTAGGAATTTTCTTTAATATCATCTCTTAGTATCTTAGGTATCTTAGTTTAACCCTGTAAACAAATCATAAGCGCTAATCATAATGTATACTACGAGCGTACGTATGATGAGCGTACGTATGGTGTACGTTAATTCTATTACGCATTGTTCCGTACCAAAGGTATTAAAATAGACTTCATAGACATACCTCTCTGAACGTAATAGTACTAAATTCTTTAGAATGTTCCAGTACACAAGCTGATGATGTTATTTATAAAATTTTTAGTAGAAAACATACGATAGTGAACGTGAATAAACTTGATCAGTTTCAAAGCATTCTAACAATATTTACGGAATTTAGAGTACGGCAAATAGACAGACGGACAGAAAAATTGGAAGTCATATACATTTTTCAACTTTATTGGAAAGTGTAAAAAGAGATTGTTATTTCTTGTTCCAAAATTTATATACAGAAACATTGCCTTGATTATCTGGTTATTTATGTATTTCGTTTATATATATATATATATATATAAATAAATCATTTTTAATTTTCCATCTGAGCTTTTCTACCAATACATGTTATTAATAAGGGCATCAAATTTAGATTTTAACTATAAAAATGAATTTTTTACGTAAATCGATCACATAAGATTTCAGTTGAAAGATTCCATGCATGAAATTAGAAATGCGGGTCAATTACAGTGGGAATAAAAGTAATCAGTATTGATAATAAAAGTTTTTCGATTAGATAAAAAATGTTAAAGTGGTATCGACTTAAAAAAAAAAAAAATCTGTGATTAATATTCCCCGTGTGAATTCAATAATATGTAAAAAACTAATAGAATACATTAGTAATAAAAACGCACACGAATAAAATGCTACTTTAAATAAGGGCGAAATTTTCTAATCATCTTAACTATGTAGACGATGTTTGGTATTTCATAACTTCTGCATGAAAGATGAAAAATAATGAAGCAAAACCGACAACAGTTACAAGTTCGAATCTAAAAATATCATATTAATACTCAAAATCTTTACATTCTAATTAATTTTCAAAACATATGTATATATATATATATATATATAGTTACCGAAACTGTCGACTTCCCTGTATGAAGAAAGTAGTTCGTAAGAAAGATGGTTCTAGTCAATAAATGCACTTTATTCAGCGTAATATCTCGAAACAATAAAACAAAACTGTGACTTTAAGGAACATTTTCGAAATAGTTCATTGGAACTGTTAGTTCACGAATAGTCTCAAAATATCCCAACACTGTAAAAAAATAACTATTACCAGCTGCAAGAAACTCTCTGTGATTGGAGAAAATAATTATTTTCTCCAATCACAGAGAGTTTCTTGCAGCTGGCAATAGTTATTTTTTTTACAGTGAATGAAGCTTTCGCTTGTACGACAAAAATAACACATCCATTCGACGAATGTTCTGGAGACGTTCCAAGAGAATAGTCATTTATTTCACAAGAGTAGAGCAATTAGTGTTAAATACTTCAGAGAGCAAGAATTTCGCTCAATTACGGGTCAAAGTGAGACTGATCTCAAATAATTTTAAAACATTTGTTGGGTGCATTAAAAATAAATATGCTTAATAATTCAATATAATTAAAAATGAAATATAATGGCTTCATTATCATAATCTCTCACTATAAGTACCAAAATATTTTCATTTTATTTTTAAAGCCAAAAAAAAAAAAAAAAAAAAAAAAAAAAAAAAACTGGCGAGTTAAATTTTAAAGTGAGAATTGAACACTCGCATACATTTTTAGACATCATTATTCGCTTTGCTTTGTTATACTAGTAAATTCATGTTTTTCAACGTTACATTGAGAAATGTGCCAGTTTAAATGATTTTGTTATACTTACACGTTTTGAGGTCTAAATCCGGAAAATAGGTTTTTAGTGTTTGGTCTCTGTTCATGTATATTTACGTACTAGGTATTTCAGAAAGGAGTTCCCAACTTTGAAATGAGATAGTTTCAAAATAGTAAGAAATATAAAGATTAAATATGTGATATTGAATGGACAGGTCAGGAATTTGTTATATACCGGTTTGCAGAAATAGTTCCCAGATTGACTAACAGGTGACGCCACAAGCACAAGAAGCTTTAAATAGTACTCAGAAATACAGAAAGTTCATTCGTCAGTCAGTTTCAATGCTGATACATGTATTGAATTTAGTAACATAAAAAATTTAAGAACGTCATGTCTATTCCTTGGAGCAACGTAATTTATTGTACTGGAATACCATCGATTAGGTCGGAGTCTGAAAGTGAAAAGGAGCAGCTTTCAACAAAAATTTAATGTTAGAAAAGGTCCAAACTAGGTAACAATTAATAATTTATTTATATCCATAATTCTAGGCCTATCTGTCCAATATACCTTTTGTTTCTGTCTCACTTTTCGCAGTTATGCCATTTCAAAGTTGGGGAGTCCTTTTTAAAACACTCTGTATATTATCAGCAATGTTAAAAAACAAATAAGAAAGTGTTTTTTACTCAAATTTCAATATACATAGTTAAAATAATTCTTATGTTAAATAAATTGGTGTGGCACTCACACGACTTTCTCTTTTTCGGCATTTCAATAATATAAAAACAGACTGCAGATTAAGGCCAAAGACATTAATTACTGTATATGAAGTTATTTTGAAAACAATTCTAAATTGATTTAAAAATTATTTTATTTGACATATATTTCTGTATAGGGGGTCTACCACACCCTTAAACGCTCGTTCCTATATAGTACAACCATTTATAAATAAATAAATATATATATACATTGTTTGTCCAAGAAGTAATGAGCCCCTTGTGACTGTGAAGCGACTGTACAGCTCCGAGCAGCGCTATCGGTGAAAAGGAGTGGGAGGGACCTTAAGCTTTCCAGCGATACCGGTGTTAGTCGACATCGTACTCTCGGCGAGTCAGGAAGTGCTTCGACATGAACCACTGTGCAGTGACCTTATCGTACTTATGATGGAGAAAATGTTAGAGTAACGTTACGCCTTGAAATTTTGTGTGAAGCTTGAACAAGACGCCAAAGGAATCTTACGACATGCTGAAGGAAGCCTTTGGGGATGACTGCATGTCTTATTCACAGTCAAAGATTGGCACAAAGCGTTCCAAAGGTGGGGAAAACGTCAACGACGAGGCCCATTGCGGACGCCCAACATCGCGAATGGAGGAAAATGTCACCTGTGTGTGCGAATTGCTCACCACAGATCGTCGCATTAGTGTTCGTATGATGGCGGAACAGTTAAACCTACCGAAAAACGTTGTCAACGAGATTGTATCGGAAGAATTGAACAGGGGAGCAGCCCCGGCTCACCGCTCGAAGAGCGGTGTTGAGCTATGCTAGGACCGAAGTCCACGTGGGCTGTCCCGAGACGTTTATTGAAAAACAGATGAAAAAAAAAAAAAAGAAATTACAGAATTCATCGCCAGGCTTTTTTCTTATTGCCTGCACGCGACAGGGGGCGATGATTAATGACAGATAGATAAATTTACAGAACAATGTTGACCAGCATGCCGGACCCAGCCAGTCCCACGCGACAATTGGCATGCTGTCTGAAGTTGATGCTGTGGATGATAGTCCGGAGCTCCATTTAATGAAGCAGATTCTCCTACTCTTTATTGAACAGGGAGCAGCCCCCGCTCACCGAGCTCTGGTAAGAATCTGTTGAGAGAAAAACTTGAGGGCGTCCTTGGTGTGCTACTTGAAACTTTGGGTCAATTGAACAGGTGATAAAGGCTTATGAAGAAATTGTACAGACTACAACTTCTGTGGTTTGGGATTGGGTGGACATGGAAGATCATCAGCAGCACCTCAGACAACCACGGAGAAAGATAACATCGTTAAAAAAAATTTAAAAAAAAATATAAGGTTTAATAATTTGGAGAAGGACGTTAATAGAATATTTTCATATTAGTCAGTTAAATTAGTGAGGTTCATAAGGTATGAGTAGATATTATTAAGTTTTTTAATTAACGGTTTTCTAGTTACTATTTCATTTAGCCAGTTAGGGGGTCGAGGGGTTGGATTTCGTAGATGGTCTGATTCAGTTAGTGGACAGTAAAAATAGTAATGCAGTGGAGTACCCTCCTCTCCACAGGGACACAGGGATGATCGTCGGCAGTGAAATCTGTACAGATAGGAGGGGAAGGGCCCATGGCCGGTAAGAAAAGCAGTGATAGGGGGAGATAGGGACCAGAAGTTTGCACTGGCCTGTGGAATCAGGGAGAAGGTGTGTCTCCCCTTCTCGGAGCTGTTCCACAGGTCTTGCCATTTAAGCTTTATGATTTTGTGAATTTTACTTTTTACATAAGAAGGGGGTGCAGGAATTGATGAGCATTTTGTGGGGAAATTAGTAGCCTGTTTTGCTAATGTATCTGCAAGCTCATTGCCAACAACACCCCTGTGGGCAGAAACGTGTGCCAGGGAGCAAATTAGTTCCGAATTTAATAAAAGTTTTTTAATGTGTTGAATCTGTGGGTGTCTGCTCCTATGCCTAGCTATGGCCTGAAGGCCCGAGAGACTATCGCTAAAGATGTTAACTTGCTGATTTTTGTATGAAGTGCTGGCCCATTCTATGGCCTCAGCGATAGCGTGGATCTCGCTTGAAAAACCTTGTTAAAGTCTTCGAGCCTGCATGCCCACTGATGGCCCGCGACACCATGTACTAGCACGCAGAAAGCGGCTGCCACCCCGGTGTCCGTCTTGGAACCATCAGAATCGGAAGAATTGGGCATGCGGAAAATTTGTTCAAAACTTGTGCCGAAAATCTTGACCGACGCGCGCAAAAAGTGAATCGCATGAAACATGTCAAGAGCTGAAAGAGCTTTGTGAGGATGATCCCAATTTCCTGGATAACGTAATCACTGGTGATGAGTCATGGATTTTTTACTATGACCCGGAATCCAGGAGTCAAAGCTCCGAAAGGCACACGCCATCATCACCTCAGAAAGCTCGAATGAGCAAATCCAAAATCAAGTCCGTGGTCTTTGTTTTTTTATATATGCAAAATTTAATCGTGCACCACGAGTTTGTTCCCGCTGGCCAGACTGTCACTGCTCAATATTACAAGGGAGTGCTTCAGAGACTGAACGCCAGGATCACCAGAGTTCGAAAAGAGCTCCGACGGTCGTGGAAAGTGCATCATGACAATGCGTCCTCTTACAACAGCTTTGTTGTGAAGTCCTACCTGACACGGATCGGCGTAGCAACGGTTTCCCACCCACGCTACAGTCCCGACCTAGCCCCGGCGGACTTATTTGTGTTCCCTCGATTGACACGGGTGCTTAGAGGACATCATCTGGGCACTGTAGAGAACATCCAAACAACCACGTCGGCTCTTCTAAAGGACATTCCGGCCGAGGATTTTCAAAAGGCATATACAGCATGGGCATTGCGCTGGCAAAAGTCTATTGATGAGGAAGATATGTACTTTGAGGTATATTAAGTTTTTGTATGTGTACGATCAATAAATTGTGAGAGAAAAAACGAGGCTCGTTACTTTCTGGACAAACCCTTATCCCCTATATATATATATAGAGGAATGTCTCCGGTTGTGGGCACAGTTTTGATTTTGGCTTATAACTTTTGATAGAGTAAATATTATGCAAACATATGAATACCAATGGAAAGGTTTAACCCTTAACTAACTTTTTATAAAATAACTGCAAGGATTCCATCAACCAGAAACATTGTATCACCACTTTTGTAATGTGGCCATTTTGCACCCCCCCCCTCCAAAAAATAAATGTGTTCCCGGTTGTGGGCACGCTTGAAAAATATGCTGTAAATGGGAATATAATAAGAAAAACCACCATAAGTACAAAGAATAAGAAAACCCATTTATTTTGTAAGGATTCAGTGACCAAAATAACAACAGAAAATGGCATTTTTTCCAACTTTATTCGTCATCTTCTTCGTTCTCCAAATCAGAATTGCAATGCTTGCAAGTTAAATAATTTGCATGTATAATGGATCACTTCAAATGCACCAGACGATCACACTCGTTGTATGTTATTGAGTTCGCCCTTGTTAGGCATGGCAGCAGGTACTTCAAACAGATGATGCAGGAGTCGACATCATTATTAGATTGTCGACGTTCCTACATTTAGCGCGCTTGGCCGGCAATTTGACTGGTGAAGTTCTCTTACTTTTTCCAGGCAAATGTGACTTTTTTTTTTCTGCTGAATCATGTTTCTTTCTTATTTTATTCATTCCTACATACTACGGATAAATATATATATATATATATATATATATTATTGAATACATTTTTGTAGCTATGTCTACAGTTTCAGGAAACCTGAGCTTTAATTTTAAGAAGATAGATTGATATATTGATAGATACGTAGATGAAAAATTATATTAAAAATAACTCATGATAAAGGTGAATTGAATTATGATTCAGTGTTAAGTTCTTTTACAGATTATTTATTTATTTATTTATTTATGACGAATCATTTACAATGGTATCCAGAAATACTGGTTTATTACTTTTTCTTTCTCTGAACTAAAATTAACAAAAAATTTACTCGCTTTTCATATCATCAGTTTCATTAATATCGCGATTTTTCCAGTATAATTGAAAACCAATAATTTAACTAAAAAATTACATGGCAATTTTAGAAATAAACTTTAAATCTTTTGGCATTATTTACATTATTTATACAACAGCACATGATGTAGAAATTAATTCTAAAAAAAAATATATATATATATATATAAAAGATCCTAAGTTGTCAACAATTTTATCCAATTATCTGACATTCGTTAAAGTAAAATTTCCCGAAAACATGTTGTTAAATGAAGAACAATATAAAAATTGCCAGCGAGCAACTAAGTTACAAAAACAAGCAACAGTTCTTTAAGTTCGAGATAATTCGAAATTCTCTTCATAAGAAATAAAAATAGATGCGAGTACAGAAAAGTGTAAAGGTAGCAAAGACACCTAATGCACACAGTTTGAAATTTTTTATTGCAAATTTATTTAGAATGTTATATCTGTAAAATATGGTTATAATAAAATTTTCGATAAAATAAACGGGCTAATAGATATCTATCGTACATAGACGATTCATGACGTTGTTTAATGAAATTAAGAAAAATTCTCACAAGTTTGCCCTTTACAAAACAGAAGTAGAAAACATAACGAAATAAATGATACACACGAAAAGCGCAGACCATTTAAACAGTTATTGGTTAGTTTTCAATCCCATATTGGTCATTTAATTCATTAATATCGTCATTTTTCCAATTAAAGAAACAATTGTTGATTTTTTTTTTAAACTATTTTTGATATTTTGATCGCAATTCCTAATCATTTACATATCAAATTTGGTGACAATCTGCTCGAACGTGTTTGTTCTAAGATGTAGTGTTGCCAGATTTTCCGAAATTGTTATTCAGTTGTCACCAATAATTTTGAGAAGTGATATTTGACATACATAGTAGACGATTCTTCGAGTATTTTTGTGTTATGTGTATATCAAATATAACTTCTCAAAATAATTGGTGACTTATGAATAAAAAAAGTCTCAAAGTCTTTAAACACTACTAAGATGCTGTTTATAGCGAAAGTTTAATAATAACAATTCTGTATATCAGGTTTTAAAATACGATATGTAGAATAGAAGCTAGAGAGGTCTGAATAATGTTACTTTAAATTGTAATCATTCTGTCACCGAAAATATTCAGGTTAACTAAAAACATGTAAATAAAAATCGAGCGAATGTATTATAATATATATATTTTTTTTTATCTCTAAAGTTTGAAAAAATGCTTCGTGCATTTTTAAAGATAATCATCGAAACGTATAACATCAAAATTGTTATAATCATTCGTATATTGTTTTCAGTTTATACTCATTTACATAATCCTTCCATTTCTATTGTCGTTTCGTATGCAAAATACAAATATAATAGCATTTTTATATATATTAAAGCATACAGATAAAAAGTTTAATTTATAATGTTTGTTTGATAATAAAACGAAAAAGTTATTCCAAACGTATATAGAATGTTAATTAAATCCCTTTAAATGTGTTTGAGAAAAACTGTTAAGGGTAAATAATTTCTACTACTTTTTAATACTGTCGTACAAAAAAAAAAAAAAAAAAAAAAAACATAATTAATAGAAAATTTTCTTTATTTTACCATATTTATTAAAATCGGTTTTCATCGTATGCATTAATGATTATCATTAGAAGCAAAGGCTGTTAATTTCAGGTTCACGGAGTTTTAAAAACAACTTCGCCATATTTAACGAAGTATTTGCATAATTGAGAATATCCTGTTAAAGACCCAATTTTTCTTAAACAATGCAATTTCCTTTAATGAAGGCTGACCTAAGGTTAAAAAGAAAGAAATAACATTTATTGGAATAATTGGGGCTTCTTTATTACGCACAATGATTTAAAAGATATGAAAGAATGCTTTGAAAGCTTCATTATATTTAAATAAACTATAAAAACACAATAATTCAATAAAGAAGGTAAGAAGAATTATTTTGTGCGTATTATTTTAAAATGTTACAATTTATTTAATTTTATTACATTTGTTAACAGAAGGTGCAATCATATTTTCGCTCATAATCTTGAAATTTTTCAAAATTTTTAATAGATATGTTGTTAACTTAACAACTTTACTACTCTTTAAAAATAAGAGAGAAAAAAAAAACTTTGTTTCGTTGTTGATGTTTATTGAATTTTCTGATAGTATCAGTGATCTTAGATTAATTGTTTCGTTAGATTATATCGGTACGTATTTGGGATGCCTAAATTATCTGTGAAAGAGAACGAATCTTGCAGAGGCTCAAAAATTTATTTACAGAATATTCCAGACGAGTACAGGTCAGTCAAACAAGTATCAACTTCAGTTTCACCAGAAAACACAGCTTAAATAACAGCAGACAACACAAAACTCACACCATAAACTTTGCCCTAGCATTAACACACAGCAATAGGCTACACATAATTAGTAGCAGAAACCCAGTCAGAGAGCTTCCACATCAAGCAGCTTGGCGTGAAAAATGAACTGAGTGGTTGGAACGGGATTCTTTTTATAACCTCCTATAAATCCAGAATTTTTCAATATCTTCCGAAATAATTGAGTTAGAGCTTAGATAATCGATATATCGATAACATTTTATAACCTGACTAAGCCTCTTCGACTGAAATTACATAACAATATCTACTATTATTTACAAATTCTTAATACTATTATAAGTAACAACATTTGTTTTCTTTCTTGCATTTTTTTTAACTATGAGCGTTAATGAACGAGCTTTATTTTACTTTTTAAAGGTCAGCTGACATTTAAAAGTTAGCGCCTTATATGAATACTACGATTCGAGATAATTCACAATGCATCAATGAAATGATAGAGCAATCTTTACTGGGCGTGTTCCAAGAGCATTTCATATTATACCACTAGTCTTACAAATACCCTTTAATTTGCCTCTCTTATTTAAAAAAAAAAAAAAAAATCTCGTTATTTAAAATGAATATTTTTGCTGTATTACTGTTGGTATCATATTTAAATAATAATAATAAAAAAAAGAGTTTTTTTTTCTGTTTAAATTTGTGTGATTATACTCCACAGTATTAAAATTAAATTTTATACAGAATAGTTCGTAATCGGCGAATTTTTCCTGATGTATTTTTAAATGATATTTTTTAAAAATATAAACACAACATTTCTGATAGAATGGAGTAGAAGGCAGATTTTTACCAACTATGTGAAAAATACCAGTTCCCGGAATCACACCCGGGCCTTCCGCTTAACGCGCGGATGCTCAAACTGAGCTACACTGGCTGATAATCAGCTCGGCACTTCTTACATAATAATTGAGCATCCGTGCGTTAAGCGGATGATTCTAGGCTCTGATATTTTTCACATAGTTGGTAAAAATCAGCCTTCTACTCCATTCTATCAGAAATAAATTTCCAGGTTGATGAATAAAATTTCTGAAATAAATACAACATATTGGATTTTTCTAACCCAAATTTATATATTACAGCTGCATTACTTCTTTAAATGTGGAGAAGACTTAAAAATCCATAGACATAGACAGGCTTCTAAAGATAGTGCCGGTTAGAAAATATTCTACCTAACTAAATTAGTTGGCATAGGTGGATTCTGATCAGTTCTTCGTCATATATATGTTATTATAAATTTCCGCTACATGCCAGACTATATTCATGTTAAGAGAAATAAATTTGACAAATCGCTCGACACGGTGACAGACTGAAATGCCCCATCTAATAGGCTACCAACATTTTACTTCGATACAATTGCATTGTCCTAATTTCTGAATTAATTTTATTGGGGTCAGTTTCGTATTTTAGTTTTCATGCTATTCCATACAATTTTCAATGCAATGATTTCCAAAATGCAAGTTTGTGCGAAAGCTTGCTCTATTCTGCTATGTTAAGAAAATCCTAAATTTCTTGTAAATTTCGAAACTTTCCAATTAGAATATTCGTAGCCAACGATCCTTGAACCAGTATCATAAATGATATTTTAAAAGTAGTCTGACATCTTTTCGAAAAAAATATCCCTAAAAATGGACCTTTAAGCGAAATTTTGTTTTATTCAACCATGTTAAAAAATTCGTGAATAAATTACTAAATTTGTAAAGTAGAATTTTCATATTATTGATGTTCACCCCATCATCAAAACTTGTAATTAAAAGCTGATCTGACATCTTAACGATAAAAATATTCCTTTTAATGCATATTTAAGCAAAATTTTGCCCTATTCTGCCTTGTAAACTTCGAATAATTTACGAAATTTTCAAAATAAATATTCGTATATTACGATGTTCATTCCCGCATTATAATTATTATTAAAAACTAGTCTCACATCGTTACAATCAAAATATTCCTTTTATTGCGTGCTTAAGGGCAATTCTGCCATATACTCATGTTAAGAAAATTGAAAATTTCGAATAACTTGCGAATATTTTGAGGTAGAATGTTGTAAATCAATAGGGTTCTTACCAGTGTCATAAATGATATTTTAAAACTGGTCTGACCTCTTTACGATCATTTATTGTTATTTATAGTGCACAGAGAATAACAAGCTAACCCACTAATAATCGATCAAAATAACGCACTAACACACTAACCTTACAGACAGAAACCATATCAATTTTGTTATTTTAGGATTTCCACCCCCGAAAACGTATAAAAAATTAAAAAAACCTCGGTCGAAAATTTTCACGATTACTTAAGTTCACCATACGTATAGTAGGAGAGGGAACCAAAAAATAAACGACATGATAATTTTATTTTACAAATACTGAGCCTGCAAATTCACGGAATAATGTGTTTCTGTGCATATAATAGTTGTTTAAATTAATCATAAGAAGAATTATCTCTCTTACCGGACACAGAGAAAGTATCATCACTAATATTTATGCCTTAAATGAGTATAAAAGAAAGTTTCATTTATTATTTACAATTAAAGTTATAGACAAAAGTGTCGAATTGTGAATGTGATGATTATTTATACACAGGAAGCTGATGAATATCTAAATAAGTGACTTTATTTATTAAAAAAAATAACTTTAGATACAACGTCGTAATACGAGGTGATCAGTACAAAGTGGGACCTTCTGCCGCAGCAATACAAGCTGCAACCCTGCGAGGCACAGATTGATTCAGCATGTGGATAGTGTCCTCAGTAACGAAAGCTCATATATTTTCAACCATTCTCCTTAGTTGTCCCCTTATTGAAACTGGAACAAAGCCAATAGCAGTCAATCAAGTTCAACATTTTCTCCATTGGTCAGAGATTAGGATTTGAAGGCCAACTGGATATGCTGAAAGACTTGTTTCGTAGTGAATGCAATGTGCAGTCGAGCGTTATGTTGCTGGAAAAAATATTTTGTGGATGCGGAATGTATGGTAGCATGACTAGCTACAGTACTAAATTTACAACATTAGTGTTCAGACACTTGTGTTCAATTTATTTTCTATCCTCCCGCACCTCCAGAGTATCACCAAAGAACTATTTTTAGACAAATTGAACCAAGACTTCTTGTTGAATATCACCGACCAACATCGGTTCTGTTTACAACTTTTGTGTTAATGTATTTTTTTTTACAAATTCTACCCATAAAAATTAACGGTTAAAAATATTACAAATTAATTAATAAATAAAAGGAAATAAACTTGGCAAGTTCATGAAATACTATTAATTATTAGCTCCAATTAAACATATATATTTTTTTTTTTCAATTTTTTTCAAAAACAGTCACTGTTGCTTTTTAAATTGCATTATAATTTTCTAATTGCATAATATAGATGTAGATTAACAATCATTAATAATATATTCAGTAGTTCAAACAGAAGATTTCTCAGATAGTTCTCCTCAAAATTTTATTGCTCTAGGTAATTCTAATTTTTGCTATACAAGGTTTCCTTTAGTAGATCTTACTACTTTAAAATAAAATATTACAATTTGATTTATTGAAGCAACATTAAAAATCATTTATGAACAAAGTAATATAAGTACAAAAAATGATTTTCTGATCATTAATATTGTTGCATCACAACTGTCTTTTTTTAAAAAATCACTATAATTATTATCAAAAATACAAAAGCGTAAAGCAACTTCTTATTTAAAAAAAAAAAAAAAAGATAAAAGAAAAGAAAAGACAAAAAGAAAAATCATTTATTCGTGGCATTACTTATTTCGTTATTCTACCAATCGAACTCCTTGCAAATAACCAATTCGCGCCCGATAATGAGCTTTTCTTGGATAGTAATAAGGGAGTTCCATTTTTTTTTATGGTGGTATTATTTTATTTATATTTATTTACTGTTAGTAATCACTCATTATTATTTATTGAAAACAATATTATGCATTATTGGTACAAAAGTTCATAAATAAAGTTTTGAGAATTGATGAAAGCTAAATATATTATAAATTCGAAATTCAGAATGTACTATAGAATAAATGTGTTTTTTAATGATTTAATAATTAAAAGAAATGAACTTATAGAAACAAACAAATGACCTTTATTAATAATTAAAAAAAAATTCATGCTCGATTATCTTTTAATGTATTTAAAGAATGTGTCTCAATTAAAAAATTAGACAGTTGTTAATAATAATGTGTCTGCTAACAAACAATTTTAACTCTTCGATTTATATATATATTAATATATATATATAGCATAGTTACAGGTTTCTTGCTTTTTTAT